>BQNB010037432.1:32969-49448 GCA_026074375.1 Tanacetum coccineum | reverse complement strand
CGGTTACCTATTCCGCTACAACATATTTTGGGGGTGTGACAGGTTATGTAAGAGCTTCAGTGAGTGGACAAAGTGGTGTAACTGGTAATAAAGATAGATGGATTCTTGAGCATGTCGGTGAGTTGCTAAGTTATGGTTCTTAAATAAAGTTTTTTGCATGTATGTTGTTAAATTAGGATGCTTATTATATTGGAAAAGTTTATATAAACTGGCAAACTGCTGTTGTGATTATCTGTGAGCCAATAAGCTGGTTTGAATATTGTTTGAAGTTATGTTTTCTGAGCTCACTGCTTTAGTAATAAGTAGATAATCAGTTTTCATAAGCAGTCGCAAACAATTGGTTTTCATAAGCAGTTGCAAACGATAGTGAGATTGCTAGTGCTAACTGTTTATCTGATTATTAGATTTTTCATACGTGAAAATCAGTTTGTGATGGAAGCAAACGGATTATAGTTATTTGATCATCTGAGGTAAAATAAATGATCATTTGAGGTGAATTTAATCCCGTCTGACTTGTTTCCTTCTGTTAAATTCACCTATTTGACAGGGTGTAGAATAAGTATAACCCAACTGATCTATTTACCCAACGAGTTAAAGCTACCTATTTGACAAGGTGTAGAAAAAGTATAACCCAAACCGACCCGTTTACCATAGATGGGTTGAAATTACTACCTCTAGCAACTACAACCGAGATGTGAATCTTTGTCTTTGGATTTGTCATACAAATTCATGTTTATATATTCTTGGCACCTATGATTGATTAAGGCTCTTGCATGTTGGAGACTTTGGACTGTTAAGGATCAAACGTAATACCTTAGTTACAGGTGGTGTCAAAGGGAATTTACCATGGATGTCACCGGAATGATTGATGGGCAACACCACTCAAGTATCTGAAAAGGTTAGAATACCTCATGCAACACACGCCATACAACTCAATAATTGATCCAACTTATTAATCACTTAAATGTTTTTATATCGACAGGTTGATGTGTTTTCTTTTGGCATTACTATGTGGGAAATCCTAACTGGTGAAGAACTTTATGTAAATATGCATTGTGGGGCAATCATTGGAGGGATTATGCAGAATACTCTCAGGCCTATTATACCCGAACAGTGTGAACCCGAATGTAGGAAGCTGATGGAGAAATGTTGGGCAACAGAGCCAGCAAGCTGTCCCATCATTTACTGAAATCATAAACAAACTGCGGACCATGTATAAGACCCTCCAAGCAAATGGGCAAAAGAAAGACTCACACCATTAGTTCACCCATAAGCACATTGTTTTTTTTGTGTGATACCCCGCATTCATCTACATGAGTTAATAGTATCAAATGTTGCATAGAGTGTCTCGCATACCCAATCGTCATTTTGGTATATAATTGGTTTACTTTTTGTTTTGCTATTTCTTCTTCTAGAGAAATGTAACTGTATAGTGACTAGGTAGGTGAATGACGATTTGCTTTCGAGAGACAACAGATGTAGCTCAACTCACATTTTTGTCAAGTTATCAATTTGAACCATTATCATTATGAGATCGCAAATAAAAGGTCAAACTTATTGAAACTGTATGATAAAACCAAGCCATGTGTAACTGTGAATGGCTGATAGACCACAAAGATAACCGAACTAAACTTGGAATGTTTTGAAAGATTCTTACTGGATATTGATCACATATTCACATGCAACAAACCGAGTATGCATAATACAAAATTGGTAAAGATAACAAAGACTGTGATATGCCTCTGAGTAGTTACCTGATATATGGAGATTATGATAGAGCATAGTAATATAGTTTTGTAACTTAAATTTTGGTTCAGAAGTCTGAAGTCTGGTTTCCTAATTTGCTACTATTATCATTTGTAATCTCTCAAATTCTCACTATCAAACGTAGGGCTAAGCATATTGGACCGTCAACCGGACCGACCCGGACCGGATCATTTCCGTCCGGTCTTCGGTCCGGCGTTTTGGACAAATTTTGTTTCGGTTCGGTCCGGTCTTGGTTGCCGTGATCACCCTTAATCAAACGTGCCTTATGGTGTATATTTGATCATTTGAGTGCTCACGTGCCTTATGGTGTATATTTGATCATTGAGTGCTCAGTTACAGCCTATATGTTATCTACTTTAATTAAGTGTATTGAACTAATTGATTACCTATGTGTTGATATTGATTAGGATTTCATATAAACATGTCATACCTAATCAATTAACTGATGTTGTCATGTCTATATAAAAAAAGGAATTACATTAGATATAAGGGTTTTTCTAATATGTGTCTTAGGGGCACATGTTAAGGTAGGGACATCAGGCCGTGTGTCACAGCCTGATTGGCCAACAGTTATTTGTGGGGCCTGATAATGATTAATAACAATAACTGCTGGTCAATCAGACTGTGACACACAGCCTGTGTCCCCACCTTAACATGTGCCCCTGGGGCACATGTTAGAAAAACCCTAGATATAAAAACTTGTTCAATTATAGATACAATTATATCTGCATCTTTGGAAAACAAAAAAGAAATTTATTGCTGTTATGTAGGAGTTTCTGAATTAGATCCCTTTCAAATGGGTGAATAACTTTAATTTGCCTTCCGAACGTTGTATATTACTTGGGAGGTGTTAAGAAACGATTTTATATATATTCCTTTTTGAATAATTGTGAATTTGGCCCTTCATTTTTAATTAACACAAATTTTGGGGACATAACGAAATGGGGGTTGGTGTGTTAACGGAAAGTGAGAAAAAACCTAAATTGGCTAAGAAAAAAAGTTAATCGCCTTTATGTAAAAGAAAAAAAGTGGAGTACCTTTATTGGAAATAGACCTTAAGTTTAGTGTCTTTTTATGTCATTTACCCTGTTTTCATATGGAAATAACTTTATATTGAATTGGTAAATTATGTAGTTTACGTTTAAGTAAGTGTTTCAAGATGATACAAGTTTTGTTGATGTTATAATATGTTTATGGGATGTTTGGCATAGTTTGTAAGTGATTGTTTAATGTTAAATAATGAGCAGTTATGTTACACTCTTTATCGCTGTGCTTGTATTTATTATAAAGTTTCGTTGTCGTAAAAAATCAGGCGACTGAAATGCTAACTAAAAACCCATCTGATACTTAGGTAAAGATTTTATTATATTTTTAGCTTTAGTATTTATCACAACAACTATGATTAACCTATGGGTAAACAAACTGATATCACCTAATAACTTTTCGGTTTCGAACGTTACATGTAAGTGTTCTTCCAGTGTCAATAATGCCCCTTACACCTCAACAATCAACAAACTAAAGAATAAAGAAATCTTGTCGCATACGAAGAAAAAGGCCCACAATATATGCACTTGATGCGTATTTTGCTTTAAATATATTTTTATCAAGTTTTAAATTTATAAAACTCGATTACCGATACACGCACTAACGGGCAGAGAACTCGGTTGTATATAGTGCAGTAGCTTGGTAAATCCGAGGTCGTCCCAAGAGCTAAGGTTAAATAGTTTTAATTTGATTGATGTCACGATTGAAAATGGTTTTAAGATTGTTTTTAAGAAATACAGAAAAGTATATATGATAAATAGATTGAAGATATCAGGGAGAAAGACGTGCTAACCTAACCATTTCATTACTAATGCTATGATTACATTTTGTTATGCAATGTTCAATTATAAGTTCCGTTAGTGGTTCTAAAGTTGACAAACCTGAATTTTCATTTAAGGTCTATCCTATGCTTACTCTGCGATCCTACATTTCCCTACGATCACACGAGCATGGCATCGAAGCTTGCAGTGGTTAAACCCCAACTACCCTTAAGAACAATCTATAATCTAAACCGATTATTAACCCCTTCCGAAAGAGTTCTCATATTTTTTAAGTATTTAATGTGACAAAGGCGGTAATCTGGTTAATTCCTACACTAGGGATAGATGTCAAGCTACCCTACTAATCCCAGGTTCAACATGGTAAGTCTGATATCATGATTAATAAGATCTAAACCACCCTCTATACTACCAAAATATGAGGATCAATGAAATGCTATAAGGATATCTAACATAACCAAAATTGAACAGGAAATCATGATCATAACAACAGTAACTACATGGTTACGCCAGTACTAGAAGTGCTTAGCCGCTCATAGTAACAACAATGCAAGAATTAATGAATAAAGACATGGATTGAATCATCATAATTCTTACAGAGATTGAAATGAACGATTAAATACAATAAGTATGCTAGTGGCTTCTCCCTTGGACCTTCAGATGAAATGCTTCGAACCTTAGGGTTTGGTTCACCCCTTAGAACTGTGTGTGAAGTGGTGGTGGTGAGTGATGTTGAATGAACCGGAGGAGGGCTCTATTTATAGGCTTCTAAAGGTTTACGGCGTAATCCTTATGGGATGTTACGCTGCGTAATCCTTATGGGATGTTACGCTGTAAACTCGCTACATAAGCATCCAATATCTTAGGCATAAAAGTATGTTACGGCGTAACCTTGTCGCCTATGTTACGCCGTACCGCTGAGTCAGCTACATCATCTCTTGTAATTTTGAATGTTGCGGCGTAATCTAGGAGACACTTTACGCCGTAAATGGTGTGATGACTCATTTCTTCGTTAGAGTACGTTACGGCGTAATCCCTCGAGGGTGTTACGCCGTAAAGTGCCTTGGACTCTTCACTTTAGTGCATTTTTTTTTCAAGTCCCTTGTCTTTTGCTAAAATGCTCACTTGGTCCTTGAAAACTGAATATTAACAATTAAGTAATGTTTTCATATATTAATAGCATATTTGTAAGCATTTTTATGAGGAATTTGATATTAAAATGTATCAATTATTTGATGTTATCAGCACTCTTCAATAGGGGTGAGCAAAACAGACCGTCGATCGGACCGGACCGGAGCACCGGACCGGACCGAACGTATTTCGGTCCGGTCCTCCGTCTGGCGTTTTGAACCAACTCGGTCTTCGGTCCGGTCCGGTCTTACAAAAAACCTGGCGATTATGAATTGTAAGACCGGACCAGCCCGAAGACCGGACCGGACCGACCCGGACCGGACCATTTCGGTTCGGTCCTTTTTTGGACCAACTCGGTCCTCGGTCCGGTCCGGTCTTCGGACCGTGCTCGCCCCTACCCTTCAACTTGAATCAAGGCTAAACGCACAAAATCTAAGAATCTATACGCGAAACATCGTAGCAAGATGATTAAAATCAGATGAGTGCACTCATCTGATCTCTCATCATTGTGATTCTTTAGTCATTTATACAACTCGAAAAATAACATGCTAAATCCTTCATATAAACTCAAATACAAACTCTACAAATGCAAGCATCAAAAGAAGACATTTGATGTCATAGCAATAATAACAAAACCTTAGAAAAACACAGCCACAATCTGCAATAGCATTGTTGAGATGATCTAAGCAAGAAGAATGTCAACAACAGATATGCCACCACCATGCGGTTGAATAAAAGGGTGTATAAGATCGCGTCTCGAAGGAGATATTTTGATAACTGCGTTTACAGATCATAAATAATCATAGAACAATATTTGGCAAACCATGAAAAAGTGATTATATGTGTTTCCTTATAAATAAAGGCAGTTTTGCAACTTTTCAATAGCGAAATCCCAAACATCCTGTATATCTGATATACAAAACATCCTTTAATTTCAAAATAAATACTCAAGTAAACAAAATACTTCCTTCATTATTATCATATTACAAAACAAATTCAGCTCAAATTAACACTAACCAAATATTTGCGAGCGAAGAAGATATCGTACTTTAGCGTTGCGATTTACAGAGATGATCTTCTATATGCTTTTCATTGTTGGTCCATCATCAAGCATAAATGGCTTGTATTTGCAAAACAAACAGCTAACCATTAGACAATCCAATGCCAAGCATGCAACCAAGTTTAAGAAAAGAAAATTCCTTTCATGTCCATGTATGTAAGGGTGGATACACAACTTGAGTATGCAAATATGCAGGCTTAAATCCTGTTATTAGAAGTGAATATTTCTACTAATGTATTTGAGTGAGTGTCAATCTCCATGATTTAATAGGGGTACGTAGGCAATAAACATTTTAGCATTGGTCTCTATGTGCATTAACACAGAACACTTAAGTTTAAGTATTGTCATATGTTAACATGATAAACAACAACTAATATAATAATAAGCAGTTTTTATGACGCCCTCATCTACTAATGCACGTTTCGCGAATAATCTGTAACGAACTGGCTACTATTGATGCATATGTGTAAAGTTGAGAGAAATTAATCGAGCTTCATTTGATCTCACTATCTTCAAATGTCCTTTTCATTATCAAAATATTGAGTTTATCCATTTTAGTTATCATACATCACGTACCAAGAATTACAAAAATGTAAAATGCACTATTAAAAAGAATAAATGCGAATGGAAGTGTAGAGTGTCACATTTTTGAGGCAAATAATTGAGCATAAGAGCATCCTTTTTGTCTCGGTATCATTCTAGTTTAGCTGAGTCGCTGCACCTAACGCCCGACATGGATTCAGGATAGGGAACGACTCGACAATGATTAAGCACCGTAGGAGGAGATTTATGGCTATTTTCATCACCATATGGTGGGTCCTACTTCTTGTCGTCATTATTTACGCTCTCCTTTAGACTTGCAAAAAGCCTTGCTATAGTTAATCATAACAAATGGTAGTTTCATAATCTAAGGGTGTGTTTGGGATTTGATTAGTTTGTGATTTTCTGCTTATGGTTAAAAGTTAGCAGGCACCATAACAATATGCATTCTATAAAACAATTTACATTATATTGTGACATTCATAACCACACACGTCTAAAAGTGGCTCACCTAGATGATAAGCATTCACGTTTGCACCCAATTATATGGACGGTTTGGCAAACATCATATAGTTGTGAATTCATCGAAGCCAATATCAAAGGTGTCTTTCTTACGAATTTCCTAGATTACTTATCGATTCATCGATTGAATTTGGCTCCTACGACATAAATCAGTGTATCATAACATATTCATTCATCTTATAAGCAAAGTATATGAAAATTAAAAAATTAGTAAACCGACCATTTGCATACTAAGGGCATGTTTGGTACACAAGATTGTCAAGAGATTATGCTTATTTTTTTGAAAAATCAGCTACTTAAAATATAAGCTTTGTTTGGTAGACAAAATTATAAGAGATTATAAAAAAAAATCTTTCATAATCTCTTAAAATCAAATGCTACTTCATGCAGCTTATAAAAATAATCTCTTTTCATAATCTCCATCACCATCTCCATCTACAGCTCCATCTCCAGTTCCAGCAACAGTTACTTTTGCCAAACATACCCTAAGATGTCAATAACTTACTTCAAACTGCTTATTTTCTTGGAATAAGAAATCCCCCAAACCCCCCAACTTGACATATATTTTTTAAACTATTTAAAAATCAAGACATTACTCAATAGAGGTGCAAACTAAGATATTAATGATTCTTAAACTCGATACAATTTAACCAAAAATTCATTGCTTCCTTAAAGTGTATCCAATCAAATTACTTAGATAACGGTCTTAAAAGAGCAGGGGGTTACCTTTTTTCATAGTTAGTAAATCTTCCAAACCTTCTTAAATTGCCAGATTGTTTTTAGTTTTGATGTTTTGTGGGTTTGCATCCTGGTTCACAATTTTGATTTCTTTCTTTCTTTGTTTTACCCACCAATGAATGATAAAAGAGAGCATCGATGCCCTGAGTTGACTGTCTTTAGTTTGGTGGGTTTGAGGAGATGAAGAAGATGAATGATGGATAGAGAATATAGATCTAGCATTTGTGAACAACTCAAAAGGTTTATTGTGTTTTGTGTTGCTAGATGGGTTTGATGAATCACCATGACTATGATGTTTTGTTAAGACGCGTGTGTAGTCAACTTTAAGCATAACTCTATTGTATGATACTCCCTCCGTCCCTAAATAAGTGTCCACTATTGACTTTTTAAGTATTTTTCCATCAACTTTGACCTTAAATTATTTTGTTTGTGTTATATAATACTTAATAAAAATTATATTAATGAAAATATATTTAAAACCCAATCCATTCATATATTTTGCATCAAGTATTATATAACACAACAAGAAATAGTTAAGGTCAAAGTTGCTAAAAAATGACTTCGAAAGTCAAAAGTGAACACTTATTTAGAGACGGGGGAAGTAACTACTAGGTATTCCTTTAAGCCGTGCTAAGCACGGCCCAAGTTAGTTACATTTTGGGTTTTTATGGTTGGGCAAATATTTGAAAGAAATGGGTCAAGTATTATATACGGTATTCAAGATATATGTAAAATCTCATGTCATGCTAACAAGTTATTTATATTCGTTGATTTGAGTATGTGTGACTGTGTGTTTAACCCCTTAGGCTAGACGGTGTGGAGGTGGATTTGGCCAAACTTACCTAGGTGACTTTTAAATTCACACACGAGTGCCTTCCCACCCCATAAACTCACCTAGCAAATACCCAATACCATGGTGAGTTTGCACCTTTAAAAGTCAACGTTCGGTGAGAAACTCACATATGTGAGTTTGAAAAATTATGGGCCCCAAAAATTTTGTTATCATTTTTTATAAAAAAAAATTTTTTTAAAAACCCCACTTTTTACCTATAAATACCCACTAATTCATCCATTTTTAAACACAACTCTTCCAATTAATATACAATATCTTTAAAAAAAATTCACACTCTATTTTATTTTCAAAAATATGTCTAACCAAAATACTCCCCGACCCAACAAACGTCAACCAAGAAACCCCAACCGAAGCAATCCACCAACACCCGATGGCACGTTTACGCTCCAAAACCCATCACCGAACACAAACTTATTGCGACCACAATCATACTACCACCAACCTTACCCAAACCAACCATACTGAAACCCGGCACCGGCACCGGAACAATACGGGTTTCACGCTTACGGGTCACAACAAAACGCGTTTCAGGATTACTCGTCCCAGCATTCCTCGTTTCCATTCTCACAAACCCAAATGGGTAGTTCGTCATCACAACCACGGTCATCACAACCCAGGTCTCCGATTAATCGATTTCCGATGGAAGAGTTGTACACGCCTGAATTTTCAGAATCTTTACAAGAAAACATCGGTTATTGGCAATAACCCAGTCCTTACGAGGCAACAACCTAGACCTCACCAATGAAGAAGAAGAAGAAGGCAACCCACAACCGCTAAAAGAGGCAGGTTCAAACAGATGATGCACCCTGGCAGGTTGCGTGGACAATTAAGGAAGAAATTGCGTTGGATAAAGTTTGGAAATCCGTTTCTAAAAACAGCGAGCGTGGTAACGCGAGGAAGAAAAATGGCTTTTGGGTTGAGGTTATGGAGTACATAGAGAGCAAAACAAAAATGGAAGGTCGTCAGACGTACGATATGGTGGTGGGAAAATGGAAGATGGTGCGACCGGCCTTGGTTTGGTTTTGTGGCGTGTATAGTAACGTCATGCGTATGGCGTAGGAGAGTGGAGCCGGAGACGAAGATTACGTTCAAAAGGCAATGGTTCACTATCAAGCTGAAACCGGACTCCCCTTTAAATTTTGTCATTGTTGGGATGTTTTAAAAGATAGTCCGAAATTCCAAGACATAGCATTTCTAAACTTAAACCAAGGGCTCAGGGAAGTAGCAAGAGGCACAAGTCATCTGGTTCTAGTTCGTTCAACACAGAGTCTGAGGACGCTAGTATTAATCTGAATAATACTGTTGTCGGTGATGATGAGGTGCAGGAAATTCGACGACCAGGGGCAGGGACAAAGCAAGAGCTGCTGCGAAAAATAAAGGGTCCAAAGCGTATGTCACACCCCAAAATGAGGTCCCGTCCGATTTAGTATCCGGGGGCGTGACGTCACTGAATATCTCAAGTACAAAGCATAAAGAACGACCTCTAAGGGTACGTTTTAAAAATAAACATCGTTGCATAAATTCAAAATATTAATAAGTTTTACATTGATCAAATTTAAAAGATAAAATCGTTAAAATGCGGAAGATTAAATAAGTTCAACAACAGTATTTAAAGACATCGATAAATTTCTGGTAAACCGGTCTGGGCAAATAGACTTCACATAAGTCAAGCAACAACATCCATGCTATGCACCTGAGAAAAAAATGCTTAAAACGTCAACATAAAGTTGGTGAATTCATAGGTTTAGTTCAAACGTAATTAATGTGGACCACAAGATTATCAAAACGTATGCGACAGTTATAGGAGATACAACTTCACATAAAGAGGCATTTACGTTGCACTAAGCTCATGACACTGAAGCTAATACTGAAAGATAGCATGTACAGTGCTATAAAGGCTTGCCCTTCAGGTGTCCGACCAAAGACCACCTAACTAGTTTCGACATGACATATATCCGTTAGTCCTTGGCAAACTCGGACTAGTAAGTGCTTCTTACCCGGATAGGGATAATTAGTCCCAATAGATCTATTTATTCACTCGCGCTCACTTAACCAGCCAGTCGGTTAAAGGTGATTAACAGTTCATGATAATTCGGGCAATAGTGGTCTAAACGCTACTTAGGCAACACGTAAACGGGGAATTTCTCACGTATAGTACTTGTGTCCAGTTTTAAAAGCAAGCAATGTTTCTCACCCCAAGTTATAAAACAATTATTCAAAACAATTAAAAGTGGGGCTATGAACTCACCTTGATTGGTGAATCGAAGAAGAATAGTCTAGAATAAAATCACACGATAACGAACGACGGTTCGTAAAGACAACCTATGAAATGAAGGTTTGGTTTAATATCGGAGTAGCGTAGAATTGCGGATAATGCATAAATTTACATATTGTACTTTTGGCTAATATAATTTTCAAAAATAATGTTTTTGTGATCGTAATAGTATTTAAAATGTGTTCGTAAGTAAAACGAAATAATAATAATAAATAAGTATATTAACATTACATACATATAAAATTTCTAAAGGTAATATATAGTATAATTATATGAATAAATTATATACCACACACACATAAATATATATCTATATATATATATATACTATATAATAAAATATATCATAATATTATAATATATATATATTGTTCGGATTCAACTTTATAAAATACCCTTATATCTAGTTTTTTATCATGTCGTTTCTAATATTTACAAGTATAATTAAATTACAAAAAATTTGGCATGACCCGTGTCTGTTTTTACACGTTTCAAAGTAGTAGACTTTAATAAAAACCATTTTCAAATCACTTTCAATCCTCTTTTCATAATTATAAACTATACATCATCAAAACCCTTTCATTATTTAATCAAAAGACCATTTGGACCCTTATTGGGCTTTTGAGCCCAATAAGCCTAATCTTATTACTCGTAACATCCAACGTTCAAAATAAGTTAAACGTATAACGTCTAAGTCGTACATTATTAAATAAGCTATCCATGAACTTATTCAATAAGCTGCATCGTAGCTTTACGCCTTGGTGTATTTTATTTATGTTGGTCCTTAGCCCGTTAAGTCTAAAAATGTAGTTTTACTTATCCATATAGTCCGATAAGAAAAACATTAAATAATAAACACGCGACTTAATAATAAGCTATCAATAAGCTCATAATAAGCCATAATAGCTCCTGTTGTTAGGCCTTAAGTTTAGTGGACGCGCTAAAACCCAATTACGATATTCTGTCTTATTTATTAAGCCGAATGAGTTTACTATTTGTCCTTTCAAAATAAGCTAAAAAAATAAGCCAATAAATATAAGCCGAAACAAAATAAGCTAAACAACACTTCTTCTTTCTTTTCTAGTTGGACGAAACAAAATAATAAGCCCATTGAGTTCAAAATAAGCTTCCAAAAGCTTATTAACATAAGCCGAATAAAAATAAGCTCAATAAATCCAAGTTACAAGAAACAAGCTTGAACAAATATTTCTTTATGTTTTCTATTTTAGGACGCAACATATATAAGTCACATAAGCTCGAAAATAATCAAATAAGCTTTCCCATTAGCTTATTATATAAGCCGAACACAAACAAGCTATAACATACCATTTTTATTACACAAAAATAACCACGATCACAAAACTATGATTTCCTTATATTTCTTGTTATTATTTTTGAAATTTTAAGGTTTATATAGTTTTAAAATCTTTGTTTTTACAAAATAAGTTGTACAACTAGTAAGTATGAATCAAGATGATCATGAAAGTACAAGTTATGAAAAGATTTAAAGACTTACAAAGATTGAAGGTTTTTAGAAAGATAAACAAGGCTAAAACAGCCCAAATGTTGTTTAACAAATACCTGAATGATACAAATGATCAAACTTTCAACAAATCTTTAAGAATTTTTGATCAAAGATAAAAATTTTATGGATTTATATATGTGTGTATGTATTTCGTGGGCTAGGAGAGCAAGAGAGAAAAAGAAAACTCAAATGCTAAGTGTGTGTGAAATATGAATGAAACTATGATATGTAATATGGTATATATGTGCAAGATTACTTCATACACTAAAAGTGTGTATGTGTGTGGTGCGTGGGATAGGAAAAAGAAAGATAGGGGACCAAAATGATCTCCTAATCAAATTCAAGCTAGGACAAAACATGAGTTGTAATTTTGTCTTATTGATTTTGAATTCAAAATGGCATCTTAGGTTCACATAGGGTGTCTTGTTTGGACGCATACAAGCAAGGAGGGGGGGGGGGGACCAAATGGTTTCCAATATTTTAAGATGCTAGTGCTCCTTGTGTGATTTAATTTCTATGTCCTCCATGCATATGCTCATATTTTAAGTAAATCATGATTCACGTAAGTAACGAAACGAATAACGGTATCTTCAAAAATTATGAAATTTTAAATATTACCTTAAAATATAAAAACATGGCTATTGCCAAAATACTACAATGTTAGGTGTCCCGGTTCACTCCTGGCGACGATTCTCAGATAAATAGCGGGAAAACTTCTCGGTTAAACGTAAAAGTTAAACGAAACTTTAAAAATTCAAATGAGCGACCGGTAACGGCTACAATATTGAACGGAAATTTTTAGGGTGTCACATCCTTTCCCCATTAAAAGTGATTTATCCTCAAAGCTTAAGACGTAGTTTCTGCTACGGACGCAAAATTTGGGAAAATATGAGGGTACTTCTTTTGTATTTGATCTTCACGCTCCCAGGTGAACTCAGGACCTCTCTTAGAGTTCCAGCATACTTTGACAATCGGAATACGACTCTGCTTTAGACGTTTGACCTCACGGTCCATGATCTCGACCGGATCTTCGATGAAGTAGAGTTTGTCGTCGATTTGGATTTCATCCAACGGTATAGCAAGAGGTTCATCAGCCATGCACTTCTTCAAATTCGAGACATGAAACGTACTATGAACTCTACTCAACTGCTCTGGGAGTTCAAGTCGGTAGGCAACAATTCCTACTTTGGCAATGATCTTAAAAGGTCCTATATAGCGAGGGTTCAGCTTTCCTCGTTTGCCAAAACGTATCACCCCTTTCCATGGTGACACTTTCAGTATGACCTTATCTCCTATTTGAAACTCAAGGGGTTTCCATCTTACGTCGGCATCGCTCTTTTGACGGTCACAGGCGGCTTGGATACGGCTCTTGATTTGGACGATCTTTTAGTTGTCTCGTGGATGATCTCTAGGCCAGTGAGTTGTCTATCTCCAACTTCAGCCCAACAGATAGGTGATCGACATTTGCGCCCATACAACACCTCAAATGGAGCAGCCTTAATGCTGGTATAGTAACTGTTGTTGTACGAAAATTCCACTAATGATAAATGCTTATCCCAACCTTTTCTAAAGTCGAGTACACAGGCACATAACATGTCCTCCAACGTCTGAATAGTTCTCTCACTCTGACCATCGGTCTGTGGATGGTAAGCCGTACTCATATCCAATCGAGTACCTAATACCTTATTAAGAGACTTCCAAAAATGTAAAGTGAATTTCCCATCATTATCAGAGATGATCGAAACTGGCACTCCATGCCTTGAGACTACTTCCTTCAAGTACTGTCTCGTCAACTTCTCTAACGTGTCATCTTCTCGCATAGGCAAGAAATGAGCAGACTTAGTGAGACGATCAACGATTACCCAAATCGTGTCTTGACCGGTTACCGTCTTTGGCAATTTAGTCACAAAGTCCATCGTTATGTTCTCCCATTTCCATTGTGGGATTTCCGGTTGAACCAACAAACTAGACAGCTTTTAATATTCTATTTTAACCTTGGCACACGTTAAACACTTACTGACATAGGTGGAAATTTCTGCTTTCATGTTGGGCCACCAATACAGCTTCTTAAGGTCTTGGTACATCTTATCCGATCCAGGATGGATGGAATACTTTGACTTATGAGACTCATGCATAATCAAAGCTCTCAGGTCACCAAAACACGAAATCCAACTTTGATTGTTCAAACACAACGTTCCGTCAGTACGAGGTTCTAGCTTGTTAATCATGCCATGCAAATCTTCGTTTATGAAGTTCTCTTCTTTCCTGGCTTCCGATTGAGCACTCAAAATCTGCTTAGGAAGGTTTAACCTTATAGTCATAACTAAGGCCTGAACTCGTAGCTGCTTACTTCTTTCCTTTCGACTCAGGGCATCAGCCACCATGTTCGCCTTTCCTGGGTGATATCGAATCTTACAGTCATAGTCGCTCAATAACTCTAACCATCGTCGTTGTCTCATGTTTAGCTCCTTCTGATCGAGAATGTGTTGCAAACTCTTGTGATCAATGAAAACGACTCACTTTGTACCGTACAGATAGTGTCTCCACATCTTCAAAGCAAACACTACTACACCAAGCTCTAGGTCGTGTGTGGTATAGTTCTTCTCATGAACCTTAAGTTGGCGGGATGCGTAAGCTATGACCTTCTCCTTTTGCATCAAAACCGCACCCAACCCTTTATACGAAGCATCATAATATACCACGAAGTTCTCACTTCACTCGGGTAAAGCCAAAATTGGCGCACTACGTAATTTCTGTTTCAAAAACAGAAATGCAGCCTCTGCCTTTTCTCCCCAATCAAACTTCACGCTTTTCAGAGTTAACTTTGTCATAGGCCTAGCAATTTTCGAGAAACTTTTGATAAATCGTCACTAGTAACCGGCTAAACCTAAAAATTGACGAATCTCGGTTGGTGTCTTGGGTGACACCCAATCCTTGATTGAATCAATCTTAGCCGGATCAACATGAATACCTTCACTATCAATCACGTGACCAAGAAATTGTACCTTCGACAACCAAAATTCGCACTTTGAAAACTTGGCGTACAACTCCTCCTTCTTAAGTAACCTCAGAATTAACTTAAGGTGCCCTTCATGCTCCTTTCTGCTCTTAGAATAGATTAAAATATCATCGATGAACACGATCACGAATCTATCCATATACGATTTGCATACCCGATTCATCAAATCCATGAATATTGCCGGTGCGTTAGTCAAAACAAACAACATTACTTGGAACTCGTAGTGACCATAGCGAGTCCTAAATGCAGTCTTGGGAATGTCTTCTTCACGAACTCTAAGTTGGTGATAACCAGATCTCAGGTCGATCTTAGAGTAGACTTTTGACCCTTGCAGTTGATCAAACAAGTCGTCGATTCTCAGAAGTGGGTATCGGTTCTTCAAAGTAAGTTTGTTTAGTTCATGGTAGTAGATACACATCCGAAAAGATCCATCTTTCTTTTTGACAAACAAGACCGGAGCTCCCTAGGGTGAGGAACTGGGTCTTATAAATCTTCTGTCAGAAAGTTCCTGCAACTGAGTGGATAACTCTTGCAGTTCGGCTGGTGCTAATCAGTACGGGTCTCGTGCTATAGGTGCAACACCAGAGACTAAGTCGATTTGAAATTCAACTTGTTGAGCAGGCGGTAGTCCAGGCAAGTCTTCTGGAAAGACTTCCAAAAATTCCTGTACAATTGGCACGTCCTCAAGCCGCTTTTCCTTTGACTGGTCCTCAGTCTTCTTGGATGTAACTTGCGCTAGATAAACTTGACATCCCTTCTGTATATACTTCTGGGTCTTTGTACACGATATGATGTTCAGCTTTGACTTGCTTCTGCCATCATAATCATCACCTTGGATTATTAACACTTCATCTCCATAAGTTATACGGACAACCTTCTCGTCACTAACGATCAACGCGTGGTATTTCGCCAACCAATCCATACCGATGATGACGTCGAAACTACCAAGTTCTACGGGCATTAGATCTATGTCGAACGGATGACCTAATAATCTTAACGTACAGCCTCTAAGGAAAAGATTTGTTTCTGAAATTCTTCCATCAGCAAGTTCTATGGCATAACTAGTGTCTAAAGTTGATGGTGCAACATCAAGCAAGGCACTAAAGGTAGACGACACAAAACTCCTATCGGCTCCCGAATCGAATAACATAGAAGCATAACAGTTATTCAGAAGGAACGTACCCGTGACAACGTTTGAATCAGGGTTTGATCCTCCTCCTCTAATA
>BQNB010037432.1:0-32300 GCA_026074375.1 Tanacetum coccineum | reverse complement strand
GTTGAACAGCCGCCTTGAAGTTTCAAGACTCCAACACTTCAAGATCTTCCAGATCGTAGATTCTCTACCATTATTCGTCGATTTTTCTTTCTTAAGGTCCTGTATGAATTCTCATAAAACAAATGCAATTCTATCTTGGTACTTAAGGTTAATTTAAACTAAACTAAATAAACTAAATACGGGTCAGTTTATAGATACGGCGTATCTAGTGGATGGAATACGGCGTATTCGCAAAACTAACAATAATGTTTTTAAAGTGCATGAAAAATTAAGATTGATAACATCTAGACATTCAATACGCTGTATGGTATGGGACAGATATGTTGTATTGGTGTCTGGGAAGACATAATCGATAACAAAATTAAATAACAATCTGGGTTGTCTCCCAGGAAGCACTTTTGTTTACAGCGAAGTCTTTAAGTTAGACTTATCTTCAGCTTCCACTTCATTTCATGATACGTGTCGCTTTCCAGCCTTTGTCCTTTTTCTGAAAAATATCGTGGTAGATTATGGAAAAATATCTTCGTTTCTTTCCTAGATATCGTACTCATAACTTCTGATAGCAATATATTCTTTGTTTGGTCTAATCGAGTACTAAATAGCTTCAAACTTTTCTGCCTTGCACCTTCTTTTGTTAGGTTGCACATAATAATCATCGTTTTCTTTATGCATTGTTTGCTTCTGTCCATTCTCCTTTTTAATGTTGTATACATCATAGGCTTTGAAGAATGAATCAAGGGCAGTGTTGGATGAGTTTTCATGTTGAGATTCCATTCCATTATTATTGCTTGAAATGCTGTTTTTCACATATCTCTTATTCCATTTTACATTCATCCATGAGCGAAATATCACCTTTTGAGTTCTTCTATTAATTTTCTTATGATTTTTAAACGATGTGTTCATGTTTGATAAGAATTCGAGTGGACTAATTCCCCAGTTCTCTCCTTCGTCTAACATTTCATCCTCTCCATAGTATGGTTCTGGATAGAATCTACAGAAGAATTTCTTAACAAGTGGGTATTTTTCCATCTCCTTCACTCATCCACCATTCTTTAGCATCATGAGACAGCGAGAGAGGAAAGACCTTCAATCATAGTTGATGGGAATCCACTCCAGGAACGTAGATCAAATCTACCAATTTAAGTACTTTAACAATGTGTTCCACCATGTCATCATCATACGTTCCTTGATACATGCTCATTCTTAGTTCCCCCAAAAACTTCTCGTTGAGCTCAATTTCAATATCATTACTGGTAATAGAAGGATTTGATTCAGTATGTTCAGCCATGATTTTAATGGTTTCTTCTTCAATTCGACTAGCTCTGATAAATTTTTCCTGAAACAAGGGAAAAAATATCAGCAAGATTTTTTTTGAAGAAAGGTAGAAAAATTTTGCACGAAAATCAAGTATTTAAAATTTTTGTTCCAGTTGATCGATACGCTGTATCCAATAAAAGTGGATACGCCATATTGGTCAGTTGAGATGAATACACTGTATTGGTCAGAAAACTAGATACGCCGTTTCAGTATGAATGGATACGCCGTATTCAATGTTTGATCAGAACAGTGTATTAAGAAAACAATTAAATACGAAAACAATTTAAAATACAAATATACACGCAAACAATTAAAGGCAAATATACAAATTTTACATAATATACAAGAATATACACTAAACTAAATTATACTAATCCTAAAGTTTAGATCTAATCTAATGTTAAAAACCAAAATATCAAAATAAAAATCAAGATTAATTTTCACTCCCTGACAGCGGCGCCAAAAACTTGATGTGTCGTTATGTAGGTGTTATTTATGTATCAAGTTTTACTATTTATATTTTACCGACTTAACCTAAAAACAACACTTTAACGGGTAATGTACCCGGTCAATTGTAGTTTCGTTGGTAAGTGGTGTCGATCACTGAGAGCGAGAGCGTTAACTCCTAATTCTATCAGTATTTTAGTTATCTATGTTAGTACTAATTAACTTTATTCTATGTTAAACCTAAGTTAAACCTAAACTAATGATAAGGGGGTTTCAGCCTTAGAGACTGGCACGAGTTTAGGTATCTAACCTAAGGTTTTGATGACAAGTAAAGCAATAAACACACAAAGAAGACAAGCAAACGATAAAGAAGCGGTCTAGAACTAATGTAAGGAAAACATATCACCCATGAATAATCTTATAAAACACAAGTTTGTTTATTTAGTGCATTGATTGACTTATCTCGAAGGGGCATATCATTCCTAGACTTAGCCCATTGGGACTTTACCCACTTACTTGCATATATGGAGAGCTATCCTGGACTCTTAGCCTATGCCCAAACAACATCAAAGTTGCAGCGCATTAAATTTGTAGGACTAGACCCAGTTGAATGATAAGTCACATACTTAAGCACGTAAACGAATATAAATTGATAAACATAAACAACAATCAACGATAAATTAAGCAATCAAGATAAATAAACCAAACATTAGATCTTCATAAACATGGTTAATACATAAACTATTAAAGTAAAGAAACCTTGATCGAACGCGTATACGGTTGTACAATGATTACAAGAGTTTTCCTATGATCTTGAGGCTCTTTTCTAACCTTCTATTCTCCTTTATTCATCTCTTGGTCGATTTGGTGGTTTAGGGATTCACTTGCATGCCTAAAACTAAGTTTAGGGTCGTCTATATATAATGGTTTGATGTCGGTATCGATACGGCGTATTGGGAAGCACAATACGGTGTATCAGGTTGCTTGGCGTGCGCTTTACGAATAAAATATTCTAGAATTTTCATGCAGGAAATGGATACGGCGTATCGAGTAGGTATCACACATATTGGGTACAGCGTATTAAGGTCCACCGGTACGGCGTATTGGGCTACTCCAATACGGCGTATTAGGTCCTTGGGTATGGCATATTCGGCTACTCCGATATGGTGTATTGGCTCTTTTGGTACAGAGAATTGGCTAAAAATGTGCTTCTCATTGTTTTTGACCAAAGTATAATATACGACGTATATATTGATATGGATATGACATATTCTTTAAAGTCAGGCAATGGTCTTGAGTTCTTCAAAGTCTTTAGATACTGCGTATGCTTCTATAATGATACGACGTATTGATGTCAGAATTAGTGACTTTCTCAAACTCTTCGTTTATACTTCAAAACACGTCCTTTTCTTCGTCTTTTGCCAAATGCTTGATAATTACTACAAATCTAAAATATAAACGATTAAGTAACAATTATTTGAAATAACTATACAAAATGGGTTAATATCGTGGGACACATGATGCTATAAAATAGACGTTATTTGATGTCATCAGAGACTTAAAAGAAAAACTGATAAGTAGTTACTACTACTGGTACAAAAGTTACTAATGTTAGTACAAAGTTAATGCTGCTGAAGGAGTTAATACTGCTAATGAAGAAGTTAGTATTGTTGAGTTAGTTAGTATTGCCTATGTGATTTAGGGATGGGTTCTAGGGAAAACCATATTTTGCTAGAAAACCTAGAAAACTCAGAAAATCAAACAAATGCTCTAAAAAACTAAACAGATGCCCTAATTTTTTCAGACTAAAAATTGGTTTTTCATGCAAATATAGCCTCGATATAATGTCTATAAAAAACTCAAAAACCAAACAGATGCCCTAATTTTTTCAGGCTATACAAAAGATTTTTTTGGGCATCTGTTTAGTTTTTTAGGGCATCTGTTTGGTTTTTTTGGGTTTTTACAGAGAGTAAATCGAGGCTATATTTGCCTGAAAAAACAATTTTTAGCCTGAAAAAATTAAGGCATCTGTTTGGTTTTTTTATGGCATTTGTTTGGTTTTTCTGGGTTTTCTGGGTTTTCCACCGAAATTAGGTTTTCTCATGATCCCATCCCATGTGATTTATATGAGTTATTTATGTAAAAGATACGTATAATTGATTTGTTTAGAAGATTTGATATACTTAGGAAAGTATTGTAAGCCAACTAGGATCCTTGGTGTATAAAAGGAGCTCCTAGGGAATAGAGATTGATACACAACATCACAGTAACATATTAGTACAGACTCACAAAACAATTATCAATCCTCATAGCTTCAAGATCTTTGTAATCCTAATACTAGTAGAGTACTTGTATTATTATCATTAATAATATTGGAGCTTATATGTTTTTCATTGTGTTACTGTTTCATTGATAATTCTTCTTATTATTAAAGATTATATTTCACATAATCATTAATACATTCAAACAAAGTTTTTATTATAGTTGTGTTAGATTTATCTAATATAACTAAACCTTAAAAAAGCATAAGGAATTCGATCTATTAAAGTAAGATCATCACTACTCCTTTGTTTGATCCTCTTAATCATATTGCCGTCACCCTTGTGATGTAAGGAGTAAGTATTTTCTAATTCACAAGCGAATTACACAAACCCGCCGTCTATGTAATATTCCGTTAAGGAAACACATAAGTAAGGTAGTATGAAGACTATTACAAGACCCCTGAGAGTACATTACACGCATTCAAACACTTAAAAGGTGATCATCCATATTAGGGATAGGTAGTATGAAGACTGTTGCAATGATATCTTTCCTACATAATCATGTTTCCCTAGACGTCTTTGCAAGCATTTAATAAGCTAGTTTTCTAGAGTCTAACGCGCACACTCATTAACAAGAAGCAATAATAAAAAGATTCACAAACTAAGTTTCATGCAATCATTAGTAAATACTAATAGATCTAGCCTAGCATGTTAAAGAGAAGCAAAGAACAATAATTAATCAAACAATAAGACATATTAAATGATTACAAGGATATAAGATCTTCTCTTTATTAAAACATGGAGTTAAGTTACATACCATAGGGTTTGAGAACCCTAAAATCGACCTAAAACCTCACAATATTTGTCAATTTAATAAACCTTACGAACCCTACTTTGTTCCACACTTAAAACCCTAAAACTAAGTTTGTATATATAGAAAAACAATCATGATGGCATCGCTTGTAAGTTGCAACGCCGTCGCCCTGCCAAATCTTCTAGGGCTTCATTAAGTCGGTTAAGTCTTGACATCGTCACCAAAATTATAACGTCGTCGCTTGCACATTTTGACGCCGTCGCTAGAAATCATGACGTCGTCTCCACGGCTTGTATGCAATTTTTGAGCCTCTTTATGTAAAGTTGCAATCTCGTCCCGTTTCTTCTCAAATTAAGTCCAAGTCACGTGTATTTCCTCTAAATGCCATCTAAGTGCTAAAAACACAAAAACAAATGATTAAGTATGTATTTCGAGCATATTAGCATGATTTAGGGGGTTAAATGACCCCGAAAAAGTGTATAAAATGACACCTCATCAAATACCCCTACACTTTGGATTTGCTTTTCCTCAAACAATGAGCTTTTCTACCTAGTTAATAGCAATATCAGGGGTATTTAACTTACTTTTTGAAGATATTTTATGACACAACCAATTAGACCTCGTAATTAAAAGCACAAAAGTTATATACTACCACCACACATAAGTGTTTGGATTCTCTCAGGTGTATAATGAATTATAACAATAAATGGAAACTAGAAAATTAACACTCATTACCTGTCAAAGCATATAAATTACCATAAGCTTGATAAAGGATCAAACCTCCACCGCATTGGCGTAAGCAACTAGGAATTACTATCAACGAGGTCTTTAAAGGGTTGTGATATTTGGGTGTAAGTTAAACAGAAAAGGAAACGAATGGGATATATTTAGGTGGATTTAGGGTGGTGGTAAGTTAATTAAATACAAGAATACATGTAAAAGCGTTGCTAAGCCAAGACTCTACCACACTAGGACTCAGATATACAAACTCTACATCAAACTCTTTCTTTTATTTTCTTGACACTATTTTGACATAAAAATAAACATAAGCAAAATGGCAGCCTGCATATTTTTTTCTTTATTTTTTCTATTTTTTCTTCTTTTTTCTCCTTTTTTATATAATTTTTTTCTTACACTTTTTCCCTGCCATTTGTGAAACATAGATAATACATGACTTGGGATTTATAGACACACCTCTACACGAGTTTTTAATACTTAATACATAAACTAACTAATGACCCGTATTAGAAGGATCAACAAACATGGAGTGTATTAAGCACGTATGAGGGTAATAATTTGATTTTCTTCCCCATTTCTCCATAAAATGAAAACTACAATGAATCTCAATCTTCCCAAAACAGTATACACTAATAAAAGACTCAACTTAGCAACTATGTACTCAAGCAAATAATTAACTAGGTTTACAAATTTGATAACAATAATATACTAAAATCGAGTACATACAAGGAAGGCTAAGGCGATATTGTTGTAACATTTTGGTAAGGATGTAAACAATGCTCTTTATTAATAATCCAAAATCCACTAGAACATTACGAGAACTACAAAAAAGATAGGCTCAGAGGGGTGTACTAGGGGTATCTCACACTAAAAATGAGTGCGTAGCAAGGGTGTGGGGGTAGTTATATGATCGGGGAGACGATCATAACTATATAAAATACAGTCTAAAAACATGGGTTTATCCTAGTGCCTCTTATCATTTAGCAAATCCTAATCACACAAATGCGATCTTACTAGCGGTCTCGAGATGAATCACTAAAACAAGTTCTAGAATTTAGTATACTACCGGTACACTCCCATATAATTTTAACCGATACCAAAGCTTAAAAAATGACAAAACCACATATGTACAATCAAATCCATGAACGTAACACATATGATTGCTCATTCCCTAACCCGAGTAAGCTAAAGGTATAACTATCTTAAGCACCAAAGATGGATGCTTGAATTCCTAAAGATCTACGGGTGAACCACACATTTTTTTGGGGTGGAATTTTTAGAGTGGTAGGGTTTTTGTGTTAGTTATATAATTCCTATCAATGAGATGCTAATAATACTTAGTTTTCATCGGTATGTGCCATAAAAAAAATTAAATTTGGGTTAAAGTTGCCTTTTACGTTACGTTTTAGTACATTACTCATATTTTTTAAGGACAAAGCCAAGACAAATGAAGAAATAGTTTCTAAGGCTTGTTCCCCCAAAACTTATTTTGAAAATTGTCTCCAACGTTCTTACAAGTACCCAAAAAATAAATAAAGAGAAAAAGAAAAGTGTAAAAGAAACTAGTACTCTCCAAAAAGGTTGATCGTTGAATGATAGTAGCTCGACAGAAATCAACGATTAAAGACTCCCCCTTGATGTAAGCTCTCCCTTGTTTGAGGCACCAAAGGATCGATCTTGTGATAAGTTGTTTGCTAGAAAACAAGGTTAGAGCTACAAGTGCAAGCCAATATATTATGACAAATATCTCAACATTATAATTCACACTTCATAAATAAAGTTCATTCAAATTCTAAAAAGAGCATACATAGCCAATGAAGACAATATATGAAGATACAACATAAGATAATCATAACATAGCATAATTAGGACATCCAATAAAGTTAAACTAGTAGATAATTCTTGACTTCATAAGATGTGATACCCAAAAGGTAGTGATCATTTTTTTGAGTAAATTAATCATATAGGAGTGATTAATTGAAGAGTGAGAATGATGGAGATGGTGAATAATTTTGGTGATGGGCTTGTGATTGAGGTATGAGACGGGTGACAAAGAATTGAATAAAGTTAATTTCATTTCTTAATGAGTGGAAGTGGTTGGTGGTGTACCTACAAAAATGAAAAAAACTAGCATGACATCCTCTTTGAGCATTAGCAGGAGGGTGAACCAATGGGTGTGGTGAAGAGGGTGGTGTAGGAGTTTGAGATTTGATGAGTGTGGAAATGGTGTGGAGTTGATTAATAATTTAATCTTTTTGTGGGTAGTTCATAGGTGGTGAGATAGAGTAACGAGTGTTAGTTGGAGGTGGCAGTGGTGAGTCATCATGGCAAATTTATGATGATTTTAGAAGAGGTGTCTTGCGTTTCCATACATGACGAACTGATATTTTTGGTTTTCTAAAGAAGTTTTGATGATGATTTGAGCAAGACATTTGGGTGGAAGGATAAGAAAATATGAGGATGGTGATGATGATGAAGAAGATTGTTTGTTTAAATAATGCAAAAGGTAGAAAGAAATGGCAAAGCATGGTGTTAGACATGAAGATTGAAGAAATTATGTGTTCAAAGAAGGAAATTCCAGCAAGAGTCTAGGACTAGGTTGGTCAAAAGTTCAAAAAAAAGAGATATTTAAACATTCTTGTTCCCTCATGTGGGCGGTCCCATATCATGGGGCAGTCCCAGATTGATCAGAGGGCCGTCTGATGGGGCCATTTACTGAAGAGAGCAAATTTTACTCAGGTTTCTCCCCCCAAGTATCACATCTCATACTAGTCAAAAATCAAGTAAATCTAAGGTAATGATGCATCAATCATTTATCTTGAGCATGCAATTTTAATAAGTCTTAATAAGATTCACATAACAACATAAATTGTCAACTAGCAAAGCATTTATAGGATGATAAAACTATTTTAAAGATCATCCTAACACTCGAAGTCCTCATACATTGTTCTAGTCATAATATATTAAATGACATAATGTATTAGATAAGAGAGATAATAATAATAATAGTAATAATCTCTTAGAGGTTATGCCAACATCTTTACTTCCTTTTTCCTCCCATTATGTTCTTAAGAGTTTGTCCAATTGGCCTTAATCCGTCTGGGTGAGCATATCGTTGTTGAGTTTGAAAAGTTATGGTTTCATATAGAAGGGTTTTCAAGTCATGGCTTTCATGAGAGGGGTTTTGATGGACTCGAGAAGCAACATTGGATAAAGAGGAAACTTGTTAAGAAAGAGAAGAGAAATTGGAGTGAAGTGATTCATCATCATTTTCATAAACCATGTGATCAAGTGAAAGAGATGAGGATGGATGATTTTAGGTGATGGAGGAGGAGCTGTCATTTTGCTTACGTGGTCCTTTCTTGCCCCAATCCGCTTGTGTCTTTCGCTCATAATAAGGAACTAGTAGATTCATGGCTCGATCATGTGAGAGATAATGATCAAGAGCTAGCTCAGGAGAGACGGACATGACATGTTTAAATAGCCTAGTCAAGAGCATACCATAAGGTAAGATTTCCTTTTGTTTGAATCAAGTCTTTTCCATTCTTTTAAGAATGAAAAATGCTAGGTTATAAGGAGTGGATGTCTCAATCCAATAAAGCATGTGACAAAGACAAGCGGCAGGACATGATCCTTATGTCCTCTAGACAATGCTGTGTTTTCACGAATAATATCAACCAAAGGTTTCATATGAGTATGAATCTCTCGAGTTAAATTTTTTTCACCTATGATAACCGTTTTCTTATTTTTGGTAAGAGTCTCTTGAATTTGTCGAGTAACATGAATGAAAGAATTAATGACTTTTGGAGATGGAGGTTTGGTTTTATAAAGACCTCTACTTGGAACACTCACTGAAAAATGATCAAGAGTCCAGATTTCGGTGTTAGAGTCTTGAGCTTTGAATGGGATTTTTAAAATTTGACCAAATTCCTCTAGAGTGAGGGAGAATGGCTTATTTTGAATGACAAAGTTGACAATGAATTGACCCTCAGGATTATAGCAAAAGTGAGTTGACAATAGAACTCAAGAACAAAGCGAGGTATAATTTGTTCGTTAATGTCTAACAAATAATCAAACCCGATTGACTCAAACTTAGCACGAATATGACTCATGTTTTTGAAGTTTAGACTTACAACCCTTCCCTTATGAAAGTATCATTTTTCAAGACTAGCCATTGTGTTTAGTAAGGGTTGATTAAACTCATTTGATATTAGGGGTATGTAGTTTCGTGTCTTTTGATGATCAAGACTGGTAGCTCGAGGCATTGTTACCTGGAGAAAGAATGAAACTACATTTTATTTCTTTTTAGCATGTAATATGTCATGGGCAATGTTTCTAGTGTGTGCCTAAATGTAACAAATGTGTAGTAACGATCAACTCGACCTAAATATAAAATCCTATGAGTTAACCCAAACGCTCCTTATTTTGATTTTACTCAACCAAACAAGTCAAAAAATACATATGAATTATGTATCTTGAAATTTGTTCATGAGATCATTATGCATGTATTCGAAAATGTTTTTAGGTTGTATTGACAATGCATAACAACAATTTTATGGTGTTCCTAACATGAGTGATTTGAAAGTAAAATTAGGGTTTTTGGTTCAAACTCAATTATTCAACAAATTCACAAATGTATATAAATCCTATATCTACATGAAACATATTATTTATACATTGTATCTTCGTACTCTTAATTGCACAAAATTGAAAGAAAAATCGAAAATCCCTAATTTTAATTTTTGGTGTTCATCATGAACCCTAGACTCAAATTGAAAGAAAATAGATGAAATGACTTACAATTGATGATCTTTGTGATAGTAGGATCAATTATTAGTGTTTATTTGATCTTCAATTGATGTTTTAATGGTTAATTTTGAGTTTTGGTGGGTTTTTGTTCGAGTTCGTCAATGGCAGCAGGTAAGGGATTGTTTGTTTTTCAGTTTTGAAATTTTTGATTAAGTGTCACGTTTTATGACTTGCTGGTGGCGGTCCTTTATCATCCTAGAGGTCCCAAATATATTAGGGGGCCGCCTATATTGGGGCCACCCTCAGTGAGGGTTTTGGACTTGATTTTGATGAAAATTTTGCGAAGAGAAGTGACGTTTAAAATTGCATTTCGCAAATTAAATATGCTTAAAGTACTTTGGATGAAGTATTTAAGTTGTCACGACATGGAATGGAACACGGACTAGAATTGAGACAGAAGAATAAGAATCGG
This sequence comes from Tanacetum coccineum, assembly GCA_026074375.1. Lineage (NCBI taxonomy): Eukaryota > Viridiplantae > Streptophyta > Magnoliopsida > Asterales > Asteraceae > Tanacetum > Tanacetum coccineum. The sequence goes on along the minus strand of BQNB010037432.1, from coordinate 21,502 downwards.
ACTTATATGATTTATGGAATGTGTTCCATCATTCCTAAACCAAGGCATATATAGTTAAACGATTCACGTTTAAGGGGCTTAGTAAGAATGTCGGCGATGTTGTCGACGGATGGCACTTTTTTGATTAAGATATGTCCTTTCTGGACATTATCACGAAGAAAGTGGTAACGTATTTCGATGTGTTTGTTACGAGAATGTTGCACTAGGTTTTTACTAAGGTCAATTGTGCCTTTGTTGTCGCACATGATGGAAACGTTGTCGAGTCGAATGTCGTAGTCAATGAGAGCTTGTTTCATCCATAGTGCTTGTTAACATGCCTTTCTGGCGCTTACGTATTCGGCTTCGATAGTGGATATAGCAAGAGCGGTTTGTTTCTTCGAGAACCATGATGTCAAACAACATCCCACGAACGTACAAATACCGCTAGTGCTCTTTTGATCCACATAATCTCCCACATGATCAAAGTCGGCATATACTACGGTTTCTATGCCGGTCCCCTTAGGATACCATAATCCTAAGTGCGTAGTGCCTTTAATGTATCAGAAGATACATTTAACCGCTTCAAGGTGAGAGGTTTTGGGAGCCTCTTGAAAGCGGGCACAAAGGCAGACACTAAACATGATATCGAGCCTACTTGCCGTTAGGTATAATAAACTACCTATCATGCCTCGATACTTGGTACTATCTACCGACTCACACTCTTCATCTTTCGTGAGTTTAGTATCAGAGGACATAGGGATTTTCATTGGTTTAGAATCTTCTTGACCAAATTTATTAAGCATTTCTTTAATATACTTAGATTAATTAAAGAATATATCGTCTTCCATTTATTTAATTTGTAATCCAAGGAAGAAGTTAAGTTCACCAATCATGCTCATCTCGAACTCATCATGCATGATTTTGGCAAATTCATCACACATGTCTTGACAAGTCGAACCAAATATAATGTCATCGACTCATTGATAAAATCATTCAGGAATGCACTTTTTACATCCATTTGGAATAATTTAAAATCTAAGGCACAAGCATAGGCTAATAATATCCTAATAGATTCAAGTCTAGCAACCGGGGCATAAGTTTCATCATAATCGATGCCCTCTTGTTGGTTGTAGCCTTGAGCAACTAACCTAGCCTTATTTCGAGAAATAATACCGAACTCGTCTAACTTATTTCTAAATACCCACTTAGTTCCATGATTATTATATTCCTAGGTTGAAGAACTAACTCCTAAACGTCGTTAGCAACGAATTGATTTAATTCTTCTTGCATGGTGACTATCCAACTTTCATCTCCTAATGCTTCATTCACATTCTTAGGTTCTATAGTAGATATAAAACAAAAGAAGTTACTTTGGTTTTGGGCTTGTGACCTAAGGGTTCTTTAGTTAAGGTTTCCTATGACATTTTCCAATGCATGGTTCCTAGATTCCTTAATGTTAACTATTTCATAAATCTCTAATGTTTCATCCACAATGTCGTTTTCTAGGTTTTTCTTTTCGATGACTTAATTGCTTCTTTTTTATCTAAGTCATCATCCACCAAGGGTGATGTCTTAGAGGGTGGAGGAGTTTCATTGAATGTCACGTTAAGTGATTATTCAACTTTCCTAGTGTGTTTGTTTAGGATGATGAGCTTTACTATTTTGAGAATAACCTAGAAAGACACCTTCGTATGACTTTGGTCAATTGTAAGGTAGTCTTTGTGTCAAAATGAAGCATCTTGCTTCCAAACACTTTAAAATAATCTAACGTAGGTTTTCTACCTCTTAAGAGTTCATAAGGTGGTTTTCCTAGAATTGTATCGAACAGTTTTGGTCTACTGTCAAGACCAAAACTATTAGTGGTGAAGTACAGTTACATACCCTAGTGGATGAAAAGAAGATAATCATAAATGAATCAATTGTGAGAAGAGATCTTCAACTAGAAGATGCTGAAGGTATTGATTGTTTACCAAATTCTACCATCTTTAAACAACTTGCATTGATGGGGTATGAAAAAATTTAACAAAAGCTCACATAAGCCATTCTTCTCTCCATAATGGAAATTTATGATTCATACTATTTTACAATGTCTAAGTGCAAAGACTACTGCATGGAATGAGTTTAGTAGCACTATGCCATCTACAATTATCTGTTTAGCTACAAACCAGAAGTTCAACTTTTCAAAATACATTTTTGAAAGTATGGTTAAGAAGTTGGATAATGTATCTGGAAATTTTTTGATGTATTCAAGGTTTGTACAAGTGTTTGTGAATCAACAACTTGATGGGCTGCCAAGTCACAAGAGAATTTATGATGCACCCTCTCACACTAAGAAGATTTTTGGAAATATGAGAAGGGTAGGAAAAGCTTTTTCTGTAAGAGTAACACATTTGTTTCCAACAATGGTGGTACAAAACCAATAAGAATTTGGTGAAGGTTCAGCAATTCCAACTGATCCCCATCACACACCCACCATTATTGAATCATCAACTCAACCTCAAAAGACTTAAAAACCTAAGAAGACTAAGAGAAAAGACACTCAGGTACCTCAGCCTAGTGGTCCTACAAACATTGTTGCAGATGAGGCTGTCCATAAGAAGTTGGCTGATAGTTTGGTAAGGGCTTCCACTACTGCTTCTAGCTTAGAAGCAGAGCTGGACAGTGGTAACATAACTAAGACCCAATCCAAGGCAACACCTAATGAAGTTGGTTCCCAAGGAACTACTTCAGGTGGTGGTCCCAGGCGCCAAGAAACCATGGGGGATACTGTTGCTCAAACTAGGTTTGAGAATGTATATAAACTTTCTAATGATCCACTGCTCGCAAGAGGTAACACACTTCGAAGTGGTGAGGATAGTCTTAAACTAAAGGAATTGATGGAATTATGTAACAATTTACAATAAAGGGTTCTTGATTTGGAGAAGACAAAGACCACTCAAGAGGAGGGTCAAGAAGCTTGAACAGAAAAAAAGGTCAAGATCTCATGGGCTAAAGAGGTTACACAAAGTTGGTATGTCTAAAAGGGTAGAATCCTCTGGAGATAAAGACAGTTTGGGTGGGTGAGGAATGCATCCAACAGGTAGGAGATTAATGCTATTAATACAGATGAAGACATTACCCTAGTTAGTGTTCAAGATGATGCTGACAAAGAGATGTTTGATGTGGATACTTTAGATGGTGAAGAAGTATTTGTTATAGAGCAAAATGAAAATGTTGTTGAAGAAGTAGTTGATGCTGCTCAAGTTAGTACTGCTGCAACAACTGTTACAATAACTACTGAAGAAATTACTTTGGCTCAAGCTCTGGCTGACCTAAAGATCACAAAACCCAAAGCTAAAGGAATTGCTTTCAGAGAGCCAAGTGAATCAACAACAACTATATTTTCACAACAATTGCAGGACAAAGGTCTATCACATGACAAAGGGAAAGGAATATTTGTAGAACCTGAGAAGCCTTTGAAGAAGAAAGATCACTACAAGCTTGAAGAAAAGGAATGGCACTTAAAATACAAGAGAGATTGAGAAAGGAACGGAAATGCCATAGCTGAAGAAGAAAAAATTGATGAAGCCAATATTGCTTTGACTGAAGAATGGGATGATATTCAGGCTAAGATTAAGGCTGATCGTGAATTTGCTCAAAGACTGCAAGCAGGGGAGCAAGAAGAGTTGTATGTTGAAGAAAAGGCAAACTTATTTCAATAACTCTCAGAGAAAAAAAGAAAGCATTTTGCAGCTAATAGAGCATAAGAGCAAAGGAACAAACCACCAATCCAAGCTCAACAAAGAAAAATCATGTGTACTTACCTGAAGAATATGGAAGGAAAGAAGCTCAAAGACTTAAAGAACAAATCTTTTGATTCTATACAGAAGATGTTTGACAGAGCTTTCAAGAGGGTGAATACATTTGTTGACTTCAGAATAGACTTGGTGGAAGGTAGTTTAAAGAGAGCAGGAGAAGAGTTGGAATAAGAGAGTACTAAGAAGCAGAATGTGGATGAGGATAAAGTCTAATGAAAGTCATTCCAGATAAAGAAGAGGTTGTATATGATGTTGTACCTTTAGCTACTAAGCCTTCAAATATTGTTAACTAGAAGATCCACAAAGAAGGAAAGAAAAGCTATTATCAAATAGTGAAAGCTGATGGAAACTCTCAGATGTACTTAGTCTTTAGTCATATGCTCAAAAGTTTTGACAGGGAAGATTTAGAAGACTTGTACAAGTTGGTAAAAGCTAGATAGTTTATTATGGATCAACAAGACTAGTGGAAGACTTGGATTTGGTATTATGGAATGATTTGAAAAATATGTTTGAACCACATGTAGAAGATGAAATCTGGAAGTTGCAACAAAGGTACAAAGTTTTGAGCTAGAAGCTATTTGACTCATGTGGAGTGCATTGCTTAAGTTTGCAATCTAGAATGATTTACATGCTGGTAGAAAAGAAGTATCCTCTTACACCACCTACAATTACAGATATGCTGAAACAAGAAGCTTTAGATTGATTATTTCAGTGAAATGGCATATCAGCTTCTTAAACTTCTCACAAAACAGCTTAAGAATCAATGAAGTGTTTGGAAGCATCCTCCTAGTGATTATGGAACTTTTAATGGAGAAACTTGATGATTTTGGAGATAAATATCGAGTTTAGGGGAGGTATAATTGGATTAAAAAAGACTATCTAATGCTGCTAATATTACTGCTTCTATATATCATAGTTAATGCAGCTCAGTTGAGTTAGTACTCTCAAAAACTTCAAAGAGAAAATATTAATGTTTAACTACTAAAAAGCACACAGTTAGATACTGCTATGTGTAAATGTTACTACTAGGTACTAGTGCATATTAGTGTTGCTCAAAGACTTAGAAGAAAAACTGCTAAGTCAGTTCCAACAGCCTCGTACAAAAGTATACTACTGGGTTAGTAAAACAAAGTTAATGTTTGTTGTAGAGTTATGCTGCAAGTGGAAAGAAGTTAATACTGCTGAGTTAGATAGTACTGCTTACGTGATTTATATGAATTATTTGTGTAAAAGATATGTATAACTTATTTGTTTAAATGATTTGATATTCTTAGGAAAGTATTGTAAGCCGTATAGGACTCATTGGTGTATAAAAGGAGGTCCTAGGGCATACAGTTTGATATAGAAAAATATACGAGTCATTCATAGAATTATCATAGCTTCAAGGTCTTGTAACCTAAAACGTGATAGTAGTCTAAAATAAAATATTGGATATGAACACCCCATAGTTTTCAAGTCATATGACGACGGTCAACAAATCCAGCAATGTAACCTTGTATAGTACGCATTTACTGAAATTTGTAAACGTTAGGTTAAATCGCGTACATCCAAAAATTAGGTTCAAGTGTAAACGGCATCAAACAATTAAATATTTACGTCAACAGGTTTATATAAGGGGGGGGGGGGGGGGGGGAATTATTTTAAGGATAATTATTAACTTTGTTCATTTTATTTTTATCGGATACGTAAAGTGTATACGTTTCGCGATAAATTGCGTTTAGGCACTCCCGGAACCACGAAAACTTTTCTACGCTTCAACAAATACCCACGTTTATACCCAATACCCAAAATTTAGTAAATATTATCATACATAAGCTATCAAAACCGGATTCATAGAGAAAAGAACAAAAAGATACAAGTTGAGAACACATTTCCATGTTTTCATGGGATGTTCTCAACTATTTGAGGACATACCCCATCCCTACCATCCTTTGACCCATGACTAAGACTAAGGCCATCCCTAGGACACCCCTTATGTCTCCTTGACCAATTATGCATCTTATATACAAACACATAACTAGCAACTAACTCATATACACATTACACTTAGATAAAAATTCACAAAACCTCTCTTTTGCTTCCATATAGGCTACGGCACAAAACCACCACCCAACTAAATCCATACAAAATTTTCTACAACCCTTACACTTCTATATACACATATCCTAAGATGTACTAAGGCATTTGCAACAAAGTGGTTAACCATTTCCAAGATATAATCAGAAAAAGGAAGCTAGGGTTTTAGTGAAGGAAAGTAAGGGTTAATTAAGTGCAAGTTTGGTTATTGTTGGCTAAACAAAGGTTTAGCACTTGACATCATCAACCCCCAAACACACCCCCCCCCCCCCCCCCCCCTCATCATTCTTTTAAGGTCCATTTAAACTACTTATGTATAGGCATAACTTTCATTATTATGCATATGATATTTCTATTTAGCTTATATCACCATTTAGGTTTTATTCATGAAAATGAAATATATACTTGAAATGATCATTTTACACACTTATATATATGTTGTGTTAATACTTACATCATGTTAAAAAGGATGAGAAAATGTTGTATCATATTGTTTTGGTGTAAACATGATTATGGATTAATTAGGGTTTTTCATAACTTCATAATATGTTTCAACTTAAAGAAATACCTAAGACATGTTAATGTTGGTTATGGACTTTTAATCATGCTAATAGAACACTAAAATAAAGTCATATGGAAAGAAATATACTTGTACACACTTGATTATGTATAAAAATGATTATTGAGAAAACTAGTAAATTAAGGTTACTTAAGTAATGTTATGGTTTTAAAATAGATTAATGGATTTGTTGACATAAGTAACTTGGACACATGAGGACTAATATGGACAATAGACATTTAATATATGTATGATTTATAATATATATGATATATGAGGCTTGTGATAAAGTACAAAAGTAGTAAAGTATAAAGAAAAGGTTACACATGGAGTAACAAAGCTCAAGCAAAGTTGCCTGCCCCAAATTCGAATTTTTTACATACTTATTTTATATATTTTTATAAGATAAATACATTTCAGACGATTCAAAATGTAAGAAACATTATTAAACGGATTAAAAACGAAAAAGAAACTGGTTAAAAACAAGTTATACGTTAATAAACGAAGTCGTAAATAAATTTTTATAAAAACATTTTTATAAAAATTTCAAACAGCAAGGGTTAGTATTTTTAATAAATAATACATATTTTTAGGATTCCAAAATGATAAGAATCGTAATTTTTCAATTAATAACGAACGAGTTATGAATTTCGCGAGTTTACGACAATTAATACTTTTATAAAACTATTTTTTTAAAAGTTACTATTCATGACAGAAAGTTATATTTTTGTAAACCTCATAAATATATAGAACTTTCAAATACGAGAACGTCCTCGAAAGAATCGTTAAAAACGGAGCTATAACGAATAAAATACGACGTTTACGGGTTTTACGACAATTAAATCGATAAAAATATACATAGGGTCTGATGTGAACAGAAATTTTTACTGTATCACAGCAGGTCCGAAATTTGAAAAATGTCAATTATATAACTCGTCTTAATACGAAATCTGACATAAGAAACGCGAGAATCGTGCTTAAAACGCGAAAGTTACGCCCAGTTTTACTAAACGAAATTATAAACGTTTTAACTTATTAAACACAATTTTTTTACTAAAACCATTAGTTGGTTATTGAGCTATATAAGAATATTATGTGTTATCAAAGTAATATATTACTAGGTGAGTTTCATAATGAGGCTCCCCCCCTTTTTTTTCCGGACTGGCGTGTTCGTACGAGTTTTTATGGATTTATCGATTTAAAGTGTCCCTAAACTCCTCGAACGTCATGTCATGAACGTACTTTACTTATGAAAACCCGAACGTTAGTACAATGTAACTACTATTAATATCATATTCAATGTTGTTATGACCTAAGTACTCAAGACTTACACGAGCTAATTTAAATTAGGTTGCAGTTGATCAAGTTCCGCGGGCGCGTTAATTGAGATACACTCGACATAACTCACTCCAAGGAGAGTTCATAACGCCCCACATTTTTACATGCTATTGTTTTACAAAGTTTTAGGGGATGAAAGACATGCAATGCTTTACAATTGACACAGTGTTAAGTTTCAAGTTAAGATTACGTGTTGCCTAAGTAGCGATAACCATAGCTGAGCCCATTACATGAACTATAATTGTGAGCGCGAATGTTATTAATAGATCTATGGTTTTGACAACGCCCTTTCGGTGATTAGCTACACTAGACAAACACGTATACCGAAGTCGAATAAAGGATGTTGCGTGTTATAGAAAAACATCACCACGGGCAAAGTAGGCCATTATTTAGGTATTTCATACACGTCAAGCTTCATTGTCATGAGTCTAGAGCAACAGTAATTACATTTTATATGAATATCTGCATCTGTTGCATTATCTATACACTGGGGAAATCTTGTGTCCTACAATATATGATTAATCAAACCTATGAAAACGACCAACATAATTGATGACGATTTAAAGCAATGTTTATTCAAGGGATCAATAAGCACAAGTGCGAAGAGGAAACATTGGTGGTTATGATTTGGTGTCTTGCATTAAAGATTTTGTCGCATTTCATTTTGTTATCCTGTTTATGGCTAGAAAATCATTATGTATTTGATTAAGTGAACAAGTAAGCCTACGGGCTTATGAAACAATGACTTTTGTTAAATCCAATGTATCGTTTCAAAAGACTTTTTTGGTCGTTCTATATATCTCTTGTGTGTAGTTGATCCCATAAATGTTAACACGCCCTGGACCCATATTCTGCTGCGACCCCACAATTGGGGGTTACAGATTGGATATCAAGAGCCAAGGTTATAGAGAACAAGGTCCAAATGATTTGCTAAAAAAAAGAAGAAAAAAAACAAAAACAAAAAGAGAACGACTATAACCGTGTAATCAAAATTGTATTATAACAAAGGGTGATATACCACGGGACATACATATGTGGCATATATTCATGCATACACTACTTGTTGCATAGTGGTTGGGACAAGATGCATTCGTATTAATATACATGTTATAATATATTAATTGTATATTACTATACGAGTCTTATATGTAATACTAATATAAAGCACATCTAATGGATTTTCAGATATAGTCGTGTCAGATTCTGAGGAATCGGGGATCACGCATACGACAGTATCCAGTCTATATGAGGACCTATCCGATATAGGTTCACCACGAGCCGATGATCATGAGTTACTCGAGCCACCTTACATGCTAGAGGACCCGTACGTAGAGGCCGCTTTTCAGGCACCACCCTCTCCGAAATGTCCTGGCCAGAGAGCCTGAGCAGGCGATCCACCCTCACCTGACTAAATTTCTTAGGTCCAAGCTTGCTGATTGACGAGATCGTTGTGGGGACCGCCATATGCTGAAGGACGGCCTCACCTATGACACACTCACCTGATGATTGTTTCCGGAGTCATGATCCTTGAGGCAGATCCGATAGGAGGATGACGATGAGACCCTGAGGAGGATACCATTGACTATTCTGCTGACGGAGGAGATGACGGAGTTGATAATGGACATTGAGGAGGATGAGGATGTGATATGGACATCGATGAGGAGTGATGATGATGATTAATGGTAGGACGAGAGGCGGAGGAGGAGCACACACTCAGCCTACCCAGTAGTGGTTGCTTTACCAGCTACTGTCCCGTCTGCAGAGGAGACCGAGCCGTTTGAGACTGATGAGTCTGCGGCCACACCACCACCTCACCCTGCATACCGTATGACGGCTATGAATCATCCAGAGCCAACACCTTTGTACCTGCATTGACCGACCCTCTGAGGTTGCCAGATTACTTGCTTATATCTTCCCCCAGCATCACCACTATCTCCCATGGTCCTTCATCTCCACCACAGATTCCGTTACCATTACACCACCCCACCGATTGACAGCACCACCTCCTAGTCCTATTCGATCATTGGGCTATCGAGCTGCTACGATTCGGATGAGAGCTGAGGCTGCAGCTACTTCCCACTCACTACCATTACCACCACCCTTCATACTCTCCCCCACTAGACCAGATGCACCACCACCCTTGCCTACATCAGCTCCTACTTCATTCCCACCACTATCATTACCCACTGACAGTCATAGAGAGGGCAGACCCGAGGTTAACCTACCACCTCGGATGATTAGGTTCCGCACTAGGTCCCGTGTATGAGTCGAGAGAGCTCCGCCGCCGCTGCTGCTAGACCAGCTGGAGGTTTTAGGGCAGATTACGGCTTTGTTGCCACTATGGACAGGCAGGTTAGACGTGACCCTGAGAGGTACGTTGGATATGGGATTACAGATTCATGGGATGAGATTGTTGAGACTTTACAGGGAGCTCCGGTTAGTACTGATACAGAGTTGGGTGCACACATGAGAGAGTTTGAGTCGTTGGTTAGGCGAGATACAGATGAGATACTACACGAGGTATGGATGATGAGCATGGTCAAGACAGTTAGTTGGCCGTGTCGGGACAAAATGATTTTCGGGATAGACTTACTCATGCGCAAACACGACAGCCTCATGGAGATCGATGCTGGCATGTCCCAGCGAGCTTGTGCGACAGCAATGGATTCGAGCGATCTTGACTCATGGAGGGGTTATTTCTCTACGACCACCACAGTGGCATTGCGCAGATGGCAGAGATCGCAAGAGTATACAATCAGCGGAACCGAAAGAGGCAATAAAAAATGAGAGCTATGTCAGATTTTTGGAGACAACCGCAGGAGTCGGGAAGAAGATGTAGAGAGTTAAGAGCTGCTGATCGCACTCGACAGCAACAGATTATTCAGACCTTGACTGTTGTACAGACACTACAGAGGGAGATGGTTCCACTACAGGGACTGGTCGCCACACTGCAGGGGCAGGTGACCGACTTACAAGGACAGGTGATGACATTGCAGGGACAGGTTACTACCTTACAGGGACAGCAGGGACCAGCTGGAGTCTTGCACAGCCTAGAGAAGCTGCCATAGGATGCTGGTAGCAGATCTTAGATTAGACTCATGTTGTGGCTAGTTAGTTTATGTATAAACCGATCAAAGTATTACGGGTTTAATCCCGGCTAGTAAGGCTTATGGTTGTTATGTTTACTTTGTAACCTAAACATATGATCCTTTTGTATCCAAACCAATCATGTATGTTTTTTCGTGTTGTTATATAAGAAATGGTTAGTATTTATGCATTTTTAAATCGAGAATTTTGTGAGAATGAATGTCGATTTGGTTATATCATTGTTACTTACAATTCAATTGTACATTTCACTGTGATGTGATCTCACTTTAATTTTCATGGATATGTCATGTCGTGGTTATGATTTTATGAAATCTAACAAATATTGTATTTTCTTATGATTGAAGAAAATGGCACCAAAAAGAGCCGTGAGGACAACACGAGCCACGACAACACCCCCCCAACAGCAACCACAACCACTAATGTCACTAATGCCCAACTCCAAACTATGATCAATCAAGGAGTCAGTGCCGCCTTGGCCGCACGTGACGCAACCAGGAATGGCACTGATAGCCATTCTTCGGGAACGGGTGTCAGGGGATCTGAACGCGTTACTCGAGAGTGCACTTACCAGGATTTCATGAAATGCAAAACCTCTGTATTTCACTATGCACCGAGATGGTTGAGTAAACCCAATGGTTTGAAAGATGGAGACTGTCTTTGCGAATAAGCAATTGAGCCGCGGAAAATCAATCAATTGCTACCTGTACACTGTGCAGTGCCTAGACATGGGGAATACCCACTGTTATGACTGTTACTGATGATGTTGCTTATTCAATACTTGGGTGAATCTGAAAGAAAAAAGAGACTGATTAGTATTGCTCCACGAAATGTAAAACATGAAGAATGCTAGAAGCAGAGTTGGAACAGAAGGTAATAGGATACTGATGTGGTCAAGTACAACGAACGTTTTCAAGAGCAAGCCACACTGTGATGGTTAGTAATGTTCCTGCGGAGGCGGATTAAATCGAATAGTATGTCGGGGATTGCCGACATAGATCCATTGAAACATCGTGGCTTCAAAGCCAAAGACAATGCAAGAGTGCTATCGACAGGCCACAAGAGTATGTATGGACAAGAGAGACAGTACCATGGGCGGGAAAGACAAGCAGAAAACAGATGAAGTCTGAAACACTTCCCGAAATGCAATCAGAAACAACAACAGACACCAAACAAGAGGCAGAACACGGAGGGTCGTACACTGCTGGATCAGGGATAAAGAAACCCTATGGGGGATCAACGACTAATGCTCAAAAATCATTACCACCATGACGGTCCGTGTGCTCCAAAGTGCTATAAAATGTAACAAATATGGTCACAAGCTGGTTGACTGTAAGGTACGCGGAAATGTCAACAACAATAACAACCAGAAGGGCACCGGATCGGGTCAGAAACCTACTTGTTTTGAGTGTGGAGCCTCATGGTGCACTTCAAAAGGATGTCCAAGACTGAAGAACAGCAAAGGCAACCGTGGTAAACAGCTGGGAATTATAGGGCTCCAGTGAATGTGTATGTGGTTGGAATGCGGGGTGTCAAACCCGGCACAATGTCGTTTGCGGGTACGTTTCCTTCTAAACAATCGTTATGCTTATAACTGTTTGATACGTGTGGCCGATCGAAGTTTTGTGTCTACTGCATTTAGCTCCCAAATTGACATCACACCTTCTACCCTAGATCACTATTATGATGTTGAACTAGCCGACGGGAGGATAATCGGGTTAAACACTATACTTAAGGGTTGCACATTAAACTTCCTAAACCACCAATTCAACATAAACTTAATGCCGGTAGAACTTGGTAGTTTTGATGCTATAATCGGTATGGATTGGTTGGCGAAGCACCAAGCGGTCATCATGTGTGCCGAGAAGATTGTTCGCATTCCCTGGAAAAATAAAACCCTAATCGTACACGGTGATGGAAGTACCCAGGGAAATGTGACACGATTAAACATCATTTCGTGCACTAAAACGCAGAGGTACCTAGAAAAAGGGTTTCCTATCTTTCTGGCACATGTTAATATAAAAGAGGGTGAAGACAAGTCGGAGAAGAAGCGACTTGAGGACGTGCCAATAGTCCAAGACTTTCCTGAAGTGTTTCCTGAAGACTTGCCGGGTCTTCCTCCAACTCGACAAGTGGAATTCCAAATTGATTTGGTACCTGGTGCTGCACCGGTGGCACGGGCGACCCCTATCGACTGGCGCCTTCTGAGTTTTAAAGAATTATCTGAGCACTGAAGGAGCTATCCGACAAAGGCTTTATAAGGCCCAGTTCCTCGCCCTGGGGAGCTCCGGTCCTGTTTAGTCCAAGAAGAAGGACGGGTCAATTCCTGGGTGGAATTGTGTCATTGACAACCGGACTGAATAAATTAACGGTGAAGAACCGTTATCCGCTCCAAGAAAATTGATGACCAATTTGATCAGCTCCCAATGGTCGAGTGGCTACTCGAAGATTGACTTAAAATCAGGTTATCACAATGAGGGTTTCGAGAAGAAGACATTCCGAAGACTGCCATCAGAACTCGTTATGGTCATTTACGAATATCCAAGTTATGCCATTTGGTTGACAAACCACCTGCCGTATTCATGGACTATATCGTGGTTTGCAAACCAAACCTGGATAAATTTGTGGATTGTCTTAATTGATGACATATCTGATAAAATTCGAGCAGTAAGAATAAAAAGAACACAAGAACACTCTCAAGCAGATCTTGGAATTGCTTAAGAAGAAGAGTTTTAATGCCCAAGTTTTCCAAATGTGAGAGTTTTGGATTCCTAAGGAACAGTTCTTAGGACAGTGATCGATAGTGAAGAATTCATGTGTGAATCCAGCCAAGATTGAATCCATAAAGGATTGGACATCTCAAGTCACCAACGGAGATTCGCAATTTATTTTTTTTTTTTATCTTGTTTGTGTGTGTTTTTGTTTTTAGATTTTTTGGGTCTTAGCTGGATACTAACGAAGGTTCATTGAAGGGTTTTCAAAGATCGCAAAGCCAATGACCAAGCTCACCCAGAAGAAGATTAAGTTTGAATGGGGCGATAAACAAGAAGCAGCTTTTCAACTGTTAAAGCAAAAGTTGTACAGTGCACCAATCCTTGCATTACCTGAAGAAGCGAAGATTTCATCGCATACTGCGACGCTTCGAAGAAGGGTTTGGGCGCTGTATTGATGCAGAGAGAAAAAGTGATTTCTTATGCATCACGACAGTTGAAGATTCATGAGAAAAACTACACAACTCATGATTTAAACTTTGGTGCATGTGGTATTTGGCTCTCACGATCTGGAACATTATTTATACGGAACCAAGTGTACAGTGTTCAACCGGACCACAAGAGTTTGCAACACATTATTTAGATCAAAAAAGAGCTGAACATGAGGCAACGACGATGGTTGAGTATGTTAAGTTATTAACGATTGCGATATTCGTTTATCACCCGGGGAAAGCAAATGTTGTTCTGACCTGCTTTAAGCAGGAAGAACGAGAACCACCGCTAATATGTTCGAGCCTTTAGTTAAATGACTATTAGTTTGGATCTTACCCAACAGATTCTTAAATAGCTCAACCGCAGAGCGCGAAAACCAGAACATATAATGAGTGAAGACGTTGGGGAAATGTTGGTTGAAATGCAACATTTCCAGAAGCTATTAGAGAACAAAAGTTGGAAACCACGGGGCGGATGGAACCCTGTGCCTCACTGGCAGGAGTTTGGTTACCTGTTATGGCGAATATGCGAACTGTGATCCATGCAAACACGAATCCCATAAATCAAAAACACTATTCATCCGGGATCCGACAAAATGAGTACCAAACAAAAGAAGTATAATACTGGTGGCCCAACATTAAAGCCGCCATATGCCAACTTATGTTTAATAAGTGCTTGACCTGTGCTAAGGTCAAGGCCGAACATCAAAGGCCGTCAGGATTGTTGGTACAACCCAAAATACCCGAATGGAAGTGGGATAACATCACCATGGATTTTGTCACGAAACTTCCTAAGACGTCTCAAGGTTATTACACAAATGGGTGATCGTTGACCGACTACAAAGTCTGGCGATCTTCACACCAATGAGAGAGGATTGATCCTTTGGATAAACTTGCAAGATTGTACCAAAGGAATTGGTCACGAGGCATTGGATACCCCATCTCAATCATTTGCGACGTGATCCTAGATACGCAATCAAATTTCTGGAGTTCACTTCAGATGCTTTGGGTACAAACTTGGATATGAGTACTGCGTACCATCCGCAAACCGACGGGCAAAGCGAGAGGACCATTCAAACTCTCGAGGAAATGTTGCGTGCTTGTGCTATCGACTTTGGAAAGGGTTGGGTTAACCATTTGCCTTTAGCGAGTTTTCATACAACAATAGCTATCACGCTAGCATCAAGGCGCACATTTGAAGCACTTATGGTCGGAATGTCGCTCACCTGTTTGTTGGACTGAAAGTTGAGAAGCTCAAATACTCGTCCAGAACTGATCCAGAAACCACTGAGAAAATCTTTCCAGATCAAGCAAAGGATGCAAGCTCTGCTCGTGACCGACAGAAGAGTTATTCTGACATAAGCGTAAACCAATGAATTCCAAGTCGGAGGACAAGGTCATGCCTTCAAGGTCTCGCCTTGGAAAGGGGGTTCGTACGTTTTTGGCAAACGTGAAGTTGAACCTAGTGTATTTGACCTTTTAAGGTGATTGAAAGAGTTGGAGAAGTGGCTTACAAGCTTGAACTTCCAGAAGAGTTGAGCAGAGTTCATAATACGTTTCATGTATCTAACCTGAAGAAGTGTCATGCCGACGAACCTTTAGCCGTTCCCCGTTGGATGGACTTAATTTGGACGACAACTTCATTTTTGTTGAGGCACCGTAGAATATGGGTCAGAAGATAAACGGTAAAGCGAAGTCGTGATCCCAGTGGTTCCAAAGTTCGATTGAACTCTAAGAGGAGGCCTGAGTACACGTGGGAACGTGAAGACCAATTCAAGGAGAAATATCCACATCTCTTCACCAAGACCACACCGTCGTCAAGTGTTGCATTGTGAGCCTTGAGGACAAGGCTCGTTTAACGGGGGAAGTCTATAACACCCCATGTTTTCAAGTCATTGACGACGTCAACAAATCCGCAATGTACCTTTTTGTATAGTTTCCCCGACATTAAAAAAAAAAAACTTGAAATTGAAACGTTAGGTTAAATCGCGTACGCCAAAATTAGCGTCAATGAAACGGGCCATCAAACAATTAAAATATTTACATCAAGGGGCAAGGGTTATATAAATTTTTTAATGATTAATTATAACTTGTTCAATATTATTTTTATCGGATACGTAAAGTGTATACGTTTCGCGATAAATTGCGTTTAGGCACTCCCGGAACCACGAAAACTTTTCTACGCTTCAACAAATACCCACGTTTATACCCAATACCCAAAATTTAGTAAATATTATCATACATAAGCTATCAAAACCGGATTCAAAGAGAAAAGACCAAGAAAATGCAAGTTGAGAACACATTTCCATGTTTTCATGGGATGTTCTCAACTATTTGAGGACATACCCCATCCCTACCATCCCTTGACCCATGACTATGACCTTGGCCATCCCTAGGAATCCCCTTATGTCCCCTTGACTAGTCTTGCTAGTTTATTACTTATACATGGCATAAGAGAACTAGTCTTTACATGTTAAACACTTAACAAAAATCAAGAATACCCTCTCTAGCACCCTTATATGCCACGGCTCAAAACCACCTCCCAACCAAATCCATACAAAATTTTCTACAACCCTTACACTTCTATATACACATATTCTAAGATGTACTAAGACATTTGCAAGCATTGGTTAACCATTTCCAAGTTATAATCAAGAAAAAGGAAGCTAGGGTTTAGTGAAGGAAAGTAAGGGTTTATTAAGTGCAAGTTTGGTTTTTGTGGCTAAACAAGGGTTTAGTATTTGTACCTCATCATCATCATTCTTCTTAAGGTCCATTTAAACTCTTTATGTTGCTATAACTTTCATTATTATGCATATGATATTTCTATTTAGCTTATATCACCATTTAAGTTTTAATCATGAAAATAAAGTTTTCACTTGAAATGACCACATGGATTACTTATACATATGTTGTGTTAATACTTACATTATGTTAAAAAGGATGAGAAAATGTTGTATCATATTGTTTTGGTGTAAACATGATTATGGATTAATTAGGGTTTTCATAACTTCATAATATGTTTCAACTTAAAGAAATACATAAGACATGTTAATATTGATTATGGACTTTTAATCATGTTAATAGAACACTAAAATAAGGTCATATGGAAAGAAATACACTTGTACACACTTGGTTATGTGTAAAAATGATTATTTACAAAACTAGTAAATTAGAGATTTCTTAAGTAAAGTTATGATCTTAAGTATTATCATGAATTAGTTAACCTTGGTAACTTGGACACATAAGGACTATTATGGACAAAGGACACATCATATATGTATGATTTATAAAGTATATGATATATGAGACTTGTGGTAAAATACAAAAGTAATAAAGTATAAAGAAAAGATCATAAATGGACTTAACAAACAAGCATAAACATTCTGTCCCAAATTCGAATTTTTACATACTCAAGTATTTAACAACATAATACATATTTTTTAGGATTCCTAAATGTTAAGATTCGTAATTTTTCAATTAAAACGATATTTAGAGTTATGAATTTTTTTTTTCGCGAGTTTTCAGTACATATTAATACTTTTTAAACTATTTTATAAAGTTACTATTCCTTGACAGAAAGTTATATTTTCTGTAAACTTCATAAAAAATATAGAACTTTCCTAATACGATAACGTCTCGAAAGAATCATTAAAAAACGGTACTATAACAGATATAAAAATACGACATTTTCGGTTTTCGCAACAAATACGATATTTAATAAAAGTCACGTCTGATAGTGTACAGTATAAAAGTTACTTGTTCACCAGAGGGTCAAAATAATCGAACAATGTCAACATTATGATAAATCGTCCTAATACGAATAGAATGGGCATAAATAACGCGAGAATTCGGGCCTTAAAAACGCTAAAAGTTATGCTTGTTTTTACTAAACGTAATTTAATGTTTTTAACTTATTAAACACAATTTTACCAAAACCATTAGTTGGTGATTGAGCTATATAGAATATTATGTGGTTATCAAAGTACTATATTACTAGGGAGTTTCATAATGAGGCCTCTTCAGATGGCGTTTCGACGAGTTGTTGGATTTACGATTTAAAGTGTCCTAACTCCTCGAACGTCATGTCATGACCTCTTTAATTATGATAGCCCGAACGATAGTACGATGTAACAACTATAGGATTATATTCAATGTTATCAATATAAGTACTCGGTACTTATACGACCTATGATAATTTAGGTTGCATTCAATCTTTTACGTGACGCTTTATCTGCGGTATTTGGATTATCTGAACTCAAGGTGAGTTCATAGCCCCACATTTTTACGATTTCAATGATTTATAATTATGGGGTGGAAACATGCTTTGTTTTACAAATTGGACGCAAGTATTGATTACATGTTTGCCTAAGTACCATAATCCCACGATTAGCCCTATTATCTATGATATGTCTAATTTGCATAGATGTTAAGTTGGGAATTACATTATGTGAGCGCTGAGTGTTATTTAATAGGATCTATTCGGGGATACCGACCCCCTCCCGTACGGGGGACTAGCTATCACCATGAGACGAACAGTTTATAGCATGTCGAATGTGGGATGTTTTTCGGGTTTAAAAACTTCATTGCGGGCAGAAAGAAATTGCAATATATAGTTTATTGCAAGAAAGTTCGTCAGCTTCTGTTAGTGTCAGTGCTCTTAGGTGTTAAATAATGTAATCTTTTTTTGTGAGATCTGCATTGTGTGTGCAGTATCACTATAAAAAGTCTTGCGGTCTACACATTTGGATTTTATCTAAACATATGAAGTTCACCAACATTATTGTTGACGTTTTTTAAGCAATGTTTTCTGCGAGTATTCAATAGGCAATGGGATGCCAAATATTGCATTGGGTTATGTTGTAGATTGGCAAGCTTAAGATTTTGGAGCTTCATATTTGGGGGAAATGTTATCGTTAATTTTTGTAATATCCGACAATGATACAAGTAAACGATTTATGCTTTTGTATTAAAATCTTTCAATTAAATCAAATGTATCGATTTGAACGATTTTGTGTCAGTTACTTATATTCTTGTGCTGTTGATCTTGAAGTAACACGCCCCGGACCCTTATTCCGCTGCGACCCAATTTGGGGGTGTTACAAAGAAGAGCCATCCTACGAAGGGTTGGGGCGGTATGTGTAGCTGGGAGGCATGTTCCCATGATAGCCATTAGGAGGGTAGTCGGCTTCAAACCCAATAAATGGATCAATCTGGAGGTGTGACTCAAGGATGTCATAGGTCGACATGTACTAGAACTGGCGGACGACGTGATCATATATCCAATGGGCATTTTGGTCTTGTTGTTCCATCTAAGTATCAAGCCTCCCCCATTGGTTGTCTTGTTGGTCCTTCCATCGCGCTTTCCGGACCTGCCAATCTCCCGCACTCATGTTCCAGTAGATATCTGCGGAGCCCCCAGATCCCTCATTCCTCCCTTCTCTATCGCCTTCGTCATCATCACCTTCATCTTCCTCTACAACCCCTGTGGTAGCCGGCCAAAAACACTCACCCTCGTGGAGCTCCATGATGACTCCCATCATAACCAATGATTTCTTCTTGTAAACATGTGGAGAGGGCTCATTGTTTAATACACTTACCATTTCTTCGATGAGCAAACCAAAGGACCAGACTATCTTTGTTACAAACATCCCCCCAAAAATCATACTCTTATCCCTTACGCCTTTTAGGTATTTGGATAGCCAATAGGGGATGTTTCAAACAACCCCTTCACTGTAGATGCAATAGAGATAGAATAAGTCGATCTCGGTGACACGATTG
The DNA here is from genome assembly GCA_026074375.1 of Tanacetum coccineum. Lineage (NCBI taxonomy): Eukaryota > Viridiplantae > Streptophyta > Magnoliopsida > Asterales > Asteraceae > Tanacetum > Tanacetum coccineum. The sequence goes on along the minus strand of BQNB010037432.1, from coordinate 1,665 downwards.
GTGGTTTCCTTCCTACCCGTGATGGTCATCGTGATGCACCGATGAGCAAGCTTGATCCTTGGGTCCCTAATAGATTTGGCTTTTGTGTTCCCCACATTAAACCCGTCGTCACCAATACTAGGCCAAAACAAATGAGTCAAATGAGTATAATTAACCGATTTTTCCCTTCTAGACCACTAACTGTCGCACATCTCTGGATTTCCCTTCGTGTGTACGAACCACTCTCCACCACCACACCGCCCCCCCCCAAAAACTCAAAGAAGGGACCGATGTGAACAGTAATTTTTATTGTTCACCAGTAGGTCCGGAATCCAAAAATATCAATTTATGATAACTCGTCTTGATACGAAAAGATGGGCATAAGAAACGCGAGAATCGGGTATATGTTATACAGGATTTGTAAGGACAGGAGCAGCGGGTATGGGATGCTCTAAATAGGTTAACTTATCCTCGGTCGTGAGGACAATCCTCAAATTACGATAGTAGTTGAGGAAATTTGGTCCAGAAAGTTTTTCTTTTTCAAGAAAAGACCTAAAAGTTGAATTGTTGACGGTTTGACCAGTTAATGCCATCTAGAATTAAAAAAAGTTTAAACTTTTAGTATTTTCGATAATTAATTATTTTAAAAATTAACTACCCATGTTTTTAAAGAAAAATAATTAATTTACTAAAAGATTAAGATCCTACTTGAACTCCCGCTCATCATGGTAGTCTTACTACATTGGTAAGTCTTGTGGGTGTTAGAGGTAAGTGGCGGGCGATAATTGCATTACTAGTACAACTGTTAGGTTTTTGAGACTTGTGGCACTAGATTCCAAGCTACTAGTTTCATGCATGTTTTTGTCTTATCTTATGCCTTAGGTCGAAGGTCTGACCAACCATACTCAATTAAGTCATCTAATGCAAGAACATGTGAAAATTAACATAGGACTGTCCTATAGAGAAAATTCACATTGTGTTGTAGTTCACCTTACGTCTGACCAAAGAGTAAAAAACAATTGCAAGTGTCCTTTCCCAATTAGACGACAAAGACTTAAATTTTAAATAGGGTGTAACACCCTCAAATCTGAGCACGCAGTGGAATGTTTGAATATCCGAGGGCGTTAAATTTATGGATCAATAGCACAAGATCTGAGAACGACTACTAAATGTATCGTTTGAAAAAGATACATTGGATTAACAAAATACTTGTTTGTTACATAAGCCCATGGCTTTAAATTGTTCAACAATATAAATAAAGATTTCGGTTTATAACAATTTTCCCAAAATGTAATAAGACCCCAAATCTTAAGTGTTGACTCTTCAATTATTGACTTCCAATCTTAAGTGTATGAATTGACGAGCTTTGGACGTGTAGAGTGCTAATCCAAATGCGTATACGATCAAAACAACTAATCATTGGCTTCAAAGCCTTTGTAATTTCCTAACCTTAGCTCGAATAACCCTTGTGGATATTTGTTGGTTTGAATAAAGTAAGTGAGTGTGTTCGTTTGTTGTTTGGGACCCGAATAAGTAGAGAAACAAAGGTAGAGAGTATATGTGTTTATGGTTCAAGTGATTGTGTTTTTAAGAGTGTAATATGGTGTGTTTGTGTTTGTATTTATAGGCAATATGAGCTAGTTACTCCTCTTGGTTCCAAACTAACTACAAACGAGCTAGGAAAAG
>BQNB010037431.1:0-49449 GCA_026074375.1 Tanacetum coccineum | reverse complement strand
ACAAGGGTTATAAAACCCTAAAAATCGTCTAAAAACACAGCTATAAAGTATAGGTTCAATCCTCCAAAGTTTTACACACAAAAACTAGGGTTTGTATATATATAGTAAAAATCGTGACGTCGTCGCTTGTAAGTTGTGATGTCGTTAACCCGTAGAATATTCTTTGGGCTTCTCAAGGTCGGCTATTTTGACGTCGTCACAAAAGGTCTTGACGTCGTCGCTTGATCACTTTGACGTCGTCACAAGGAATTGTAACGCTGTCTCCACACATTGTATGCCAAATCTTGATTATCTTTATGTAAAGTTGTAATCTTGTCCTGTTTCATCCCAAATTGAGTCCAAGTCGCGTATATTTCCTCCAAATGCCTTCCAAATGTTAAAATGACAAAAAGAAATAATTAAGCATGATAAATGGAGATATTTGCATGATTATGAAGGTTAAATGACCCTGAAAAAATATATAAATTTACACCTCATCAAATACTTCAACACTTGAGATTTGCTTGTCCTCAAGCAAATAGGCTTTTCTACCTAGTAAATAGCAAAGTTAGGGGCATTTAACCTACTCAATAAAGATAATCTATGGCATAACCAATTAGACCTCGTAATTAAGAGCACATAAATTATATACTAGTACCTCACATAAGTGTTTTGATTTTCTCATTCTCTCGGATGTAATAATGAATTATAACAATATAGGAAACAGGAAAATAACACTCACTACCTGTCATAGTATATAAATTACCATAAGCTTGATAAAGGATCAAAAACCTCAAATGCTTTGGCATAAGCACCTAGGAATTACTATCAAATATGTCTTTAAAGGGTTGTGATGTATAGGTGTAGGGTAAAGGGAACACAGTTGGGGATATTTGGGGGAATTTTGACCGGTGGCAAGCTAATTATATTCAATAATACATTTAAAAGGCATTGATAAGCCAAGACTCGACGAAACTAGGACAATAATATACAAACTCTACATCAATCTCTTTCTTTTCTTTTCTTGACTCTTTCTTCAACATAAACGATAACAAGATGACAGCTCGTATTTAACATATTTTTTTTCTTTTTTATATTTTTTTGATTTTTTTAATACACATTTGCCCTGCAACCTGCTGAAACATAAATAATACACGACTTGGGGTTTATAATTGCACCCCTACACTTGAGTTTTTAATACTCAATAACATAAACTAACTAATGACCCGATTTGAGAAGGATCAACATAACATGGAGAATACTAGACAAATATGGGGGTAATGACTTAACTTTGCTTCCCCATTTCTCTGTATAATAAAGACTACCATGAATCCTAATCATCCCAAAATATATACACTAATAATGACTCGACTTAGCAACCATTTACTCAAGTAAATAATTAACTAGGGTTTAACAAATGTGATAACAATAATGTACAAAAATGAGTACATGCAAGGAAGGCTAAGGCGATTTGGGTGTAACATTTTGATAGGGTATAAACAATTCTCTTCATTAATAATTCGGAATCCACTAGAAAATTACGAGAACCGTGAAAAGGATAGGCTCAAAGGGGTGTACTAGGGGTATCTTGCACTATAAATGAGTGCATAGTAAGGGTCTAGGGGTTGTTATATGATCGGTGAGACCATCATAACCATAAAAAATACAGGCTAAAAACAAGAATTTATCCTAATGCCTCTTATCACTTAGTAAATCCTAATCACATGAATGTGATCTCACTAGCAGTCTCGGGATGAATCGCTAAAGCAAGTTCTAGAATTTATAATACTACCAGTACACTCTCATAATCTGAACCGATACCAATGCTCTAGAAAAAGCGACAAAACCACACATGCTCGATCAAATCCATGAACGAGACACATGCGATTGCTCAATTCCTTAACTCGAGCAAGTTAAAGGTTAAAATCATCAAAAGCATCAAAGATGGATGCTTTAATTCCTAAAGATCTAGGGGTGAACCTTATATTTTTGGGGTGAAATTTTTGACTGGTAGGGTTTTTGTGCTAGTCATATAACTCTTATCCATGAAACGCTATTAATACTAAGTTTTCATCAGTTTATGCCATAAAAAAATTTAAATTTGGGTTAAAATTACCGTTTTAAACTATGTTTCGGTATATTACACATTATTTTAATTACAAAGCAAATGCAATTGAAGGAATAGTTTCTAAGGCTTTTATTTCCCACTACACTTATTTTGAACATTGTCCCCAATGTTCTATGAGTACCCAAAAAACGAATAAAGGGAAAATAAGAAAAGCGAGAGAAACTAATACACCCTTGGTTTTGCTCAATAATGGAGAAGAAACATAATGATCCCGGCTAAATCGTCATCCAAGAATCGTCCATGTGAAAATCCAAAGAACTTTCAGGCTCTCCTTATCAAATATAACCTGCAAATCAAAGACAAAAAGCAACTATACCAAGCGTAAACTTCTACGGGAGACGATATACAACCCTATTAATTGTGAATTAAAATCCCTAAGAAAGCAATAAAGATAGAATGTATGTACTAATGTAATCGTGCTTTCTACAAGAATTAGGAAAATTAAAAATTCTGAAAATTACACAAAAATAAATTTTCAAAAATTCAAAAAACATAAAAATTTTGTAACTGCGGGCTGGTGACGCTGTCAGGAAAAATCCTGACGCCGTCTCCAGAGCCTGCAAAACTTTTTGTTTCGTTTTCTTGGAAAAATTTATGTACAATATCCTATTAGTTATTTCTGTAAAAATTTACTGCATAGGCCACAAAAACGGGTAGTACAAACATATGACTCAAAACAAACAAACAAAACATAAAATGTGAATTAATCTATAATTATTTATTTTACATGTTTGAAAATAGTTCTTAAAAACCATATATTTTTCTCCCATACACTTATTTTATGAAAAATACTTTTGCTTATAATTAAAACAAGGTTAAATATAAAACAAAGCATGATCACATAACAATCAAACATATAAAAACAAATAATGAAGAATAAAAATACATGACACTCCTAAAATGCAAGAAATAAAAAGATTGGGTTGCCTCCCAATAAGCGTTTTTCTTTATTTACGAATCTTCTAGCTAGACTTGGAGCCACACTCCTAGGAATCATGAAAATGATCCAAGTCGATGATCTCGCTTGGATTCTTCTTCTCGGATAATTTCCTAGTTGTGGAAATTGATTGAAAGGTCTTATTAAATTTCTCTCCATCAGGATCAATCAATTCAATCTTAATGTGCACGCATCATCTCCTTCTTTTTGTGGCTTATTCCAATCTATTCTCTTCTCTATTAATTGCTCCGACTCCCACAGATTTCCTTTAAGATTTATAGGTATAGCTCCTAGGAATTCTACCATCTTTCTAAATACCAAGACATCCTTAAAGGGGTTGAGTTCGGCATCCCTAGCAATTTTCCATTCGTCGGGCAAATGGTAATCCATTAAGTCTTTCTTAGTATAGTAAGGGGGTCGGGCACCGACACCATCCGCGCTAGGTCATGGTTCACAAGACTCTCGATTTCCTAGGGTGTTCCAATAAGGTACATCTTCAACACATAGGTCAATTTATTTAACTCAAAATATTGACCTAGTAATTCCTTTTCCTACCACTATCTTGGCTTTCCTACAATCTATCACAACGTTAGCAGTTGCTAAAAATCCTCTTCCTACAAGTAAAAAGGTCGTATGGTCTTTTTTCATATCTATGACAAAGAAGTCCTCTAAAAGTTTTAACTTTCCTATGTGAACCTCTACATTCTTTACAATGCCTACGAGATATGAATTAGTCCCATCCGCTAATACAAAAATTGATCTCTTCTTCCTAATAATCCAATTTAAAAGCTTTTTGAAGGGATATAACAAATATATATCATTCTTATTCCGTGTTATCTTATGTTGATAGATGCCTCCCAAAAGGACATCAACATCTGAAGCATTAGCCATGACTCATGCTGCCATCAGGAAACTAGTTGCTGACAGTGTTGCCATAGCTCTGGAAGCACAAGCTGCAATGATGGCAAGTACTAACAATCCCAATAGGAAATCTGGGCCAAGAAAAACTCATGTAGCAAGGAAGTGCACTTATGAGAAGTTTATGAGTTGCCAACCTTTCTACTTCAATGGTACGGAAGGAGCCGTTGGTCTCATTCGCTGGTTTAAACGGACTGAATCGGTATTTTCTCGTAGCAATTGTGCTAAGAAGAACAAAGTGAAATTTGTTATTAATACACTCACTGAGGAAGCTTTATTCTGGTGTAATTCATTTGCCTAGCCTATTGGAGTAAAAGAAGCCTATAAGATCACCTAGTCTGAATTTAAAAGACTCTTGATAAAGAAGTATTGTCCCCAAACTGAGATTAAGAAAATGGAAGAAGCTATTACCATGACCCAGAAGTTAATAAAGCACGTAATGAAACACAATTCTATACAAGAAACCAATAACCATAAACGAAAGCTTGAGGATAGAAGGAACACCACCAACAGCAACAACAACAACTACCGTAACAACAACCATAGCAATGATCACCACCAACAGCAGAATAAGAGGCAAGAAACCTTCAGGTCACCACCAACAGTAGTGTAACATTTCTCATTTTTGGTGACATTGTACGACTCTAGTAATGATCACTATTTATTTTAGTCCGATACGCGTTTACTTTTAATATTTACTTTAAGATAAATCGCGTAGACTAAAAATAATCAATGAATGTAAACGGTCATCAAATAAATTAAGGTTTGCCTCAATCAAGTAATATATAATTATTAGGAAGATAATTATGTATCTGGCATATTCTATTTTTATTGGTCACGTAAAAGGGTTACGTTTCAGAATAAAATACATTTGAACATACCCCGGAAATACCTAGACTTACCTAGACTTAAACCAATACTCACTTTTAACCCGTAAACACCAAACTTGTATAATTATTTTGTGTACAAGTCAAAAGGCCGAATAAAAATTTGTTTATCACAATAAACAAATCGTCCCATGTGGATTCTAGCTAGCAAAAAAAAATCAAACTAAGAATCCTTAAAGTACTAGTACTAATCCTAGGTAATTAAAGATGGTCCTAATGGTCTCCTACTAGTAAATTGTCCATTGGATAATAACCATGGTTGTTTTCTTGGTCTTAGCCGCGGGTAACCATGCACCAACACACAAATGCTTAAGATTTGTGGCATCTACCAAATCTTGTACATCACCTAAGCAATTAAAGATTGTACTAAGGAGGTATCTTAGCAAACCATGGGTGAGTGACTAATCCTAACCAAAACCACTAATAAGGGTGCGATTTAGTTAGGCAAGAGTTAGGAAAACCAACTAATCTTAAGACATATAAAACCCCACTTACCACTTAGCTAGGACATTTCTTATCATCTCTTAAAACTCTCTCAAACAAGAACACCATTACTTTCATTTGGCATACACTAAGCCGAGCCAAACAAAACAACAAAAACCATTCGTCTTGCTATTCTCACTTTTTCGTTCTCCAAGAAATAACCCACGAGGATTTTTTCGCATACAAGGTGTATGGCAAGAGTTAGGGGTTCAAAACGTTTTAAAAGCTCATAAAAACTAGGCATTTCTTTTGGTCGTATTTGGGTCTACTCTCACTTACTCGGCATTCTTTCGAGCTTAGGACTATTGTAAGTGAGCTATTCTCGGTACATTACTAGTTTAACTTCATTTTACTTATATACGTGACACTAGTTCACATTGAGTATGGTGGTGTGAGCCGAAACAGTAAACAAGCACGGTTTAACCATGCAAGTCACGTACACATGAACCACAAGGTTCATGTGTGTTTGGCTCAACCCACTTCGCTAGTACTCGGCCATTGTGACGAAAGTCACGTTTGGTTTTTATGTAGCACGTCAAGTTAGACGTGAACATGCATGGGCTTCAACCATGCATGTCACGTATGCGTAACAAGTAAACAAGGGACTTCACGTTTTCGTCCATAGGCAAACGAGACCTATGGCACGTATAAACCATTTTTATAAAAGATACACGTAAACTTTCGTTGTAAACGAAATAAGGTGGCTTGGGAATACGTATACGACCCTAATAAACCCTTTCATGTATAAAAAAAAAAAAAAAAAAAAAAAAAAATAAAAAAAAAAGAAAAAGAACCCGACGCGTTGCACAAATTAAATACATGACATATTGACACAAAGGCCTTCGAGACTTATGAAAGAACAAAGGAAAACCATGGGTAGCGTGGCTTGCAACACTACGAGTACATACGTTATGGGGCCTAATATCCCATTGCCCGACATCACCCCAGGCCCAAATAGTGGAGACCACGGCATATCAATAAGCTCATTCGAGCTTATTAAAGGAATTTAGGGACTTATCTAGTTCGTATTAGAATATACATACAAAGAAAAGAAAACCTTAACGGCCAAAGACGAGCCTATTTATATATCCCAAACGGCCACCAATAAATCATCTAAGCGCCACAGCTTATTAATAAGCTCACTCGGGCTTATTAAGAGACCTACATGCTTATTGACCCTCATGGACCTTAACATGCTTTAGAAAAATCTAGCCAAACCCTAAATGGGCTTAACGGCCCATTACCATACTAATGAAGGCCTATAACCACAAATAAAGCTTGTGCGTCTTATTTGTGACTAACATCTTATAGGAAATTGTAATAAGCCTAGATAAGCTAACGGACCCGAAAGAATTAAGCTCGAACCCTTAAAACCCTTATCGGGCCTTAACAGGCCCAAGCCGGCCCAAAAGAGTGCTTATTAGCTTATTTTGAATAAGCTGAAAAAGAAAACAGATTGTGTGGGCTTAATATAAATTGGAAATGAACTAGTAAAGCCTATAAACCCTTAAGGGTGTTTGTCGAGTAAAACTAATCGAGTTTTTCCGGTCCCAATAAGCTCAAAATAAGCTACAATAAGCTCCTCGAGCTTATTTACAGCTTATCAGGCCCTACTGAGCTTATTGAGAACCTTTAGACTTATTAAAACTATAACGGACCTCTAAAACGCTAAACGGACCTTAACGGGCCCCCGTTAAGCCAAAAATAAGCTCGATGACCTTATTTAAAAGCCGAAATAGCTTTTATATCTTGTTTGAACTTAGCAAAAAGAAATGCCACTTGTTGAGTTTTATTTGGAGCTAAAATGCAATTTTTGCAAATCGAGGGACTAAAAATGTACAATTCGAAACTTAAGGGATTAAATTGTCACTTTCGAATTATGATAACTCCAGGGACTGTTTTTGAAACATTCTAAAACCCAGGGACTGAAGTGTAACTATAAAGACCTAAATTACAATTTTGTAAACTCAAAGGACTACTTATATAATTAATAAAACTTGGGGGTTTAAAATGTAAATAAAGTATATTTATAAACCCAGGGGCTGTTTTGTAATTATAAGAAACCTAAGGGTATATTTGTGAACAAAAGTGAAGTAATGAAACACTTAACGAACTGGTCGAATATTAAGATGTTCGGACATTGAACGGGTTTAATTAACAACTTAATAAATAAGTATATTTATTAACAATGATTTCGTGTTTCTCGAGAACCATAGATATTGTAAATACAATAACCATGAGCACCACCACACAAGTGTATACTATATAATATAAACTTAAAATTGGAATTTAGATTTATAACAATGAGTCCGTTTAGCTATAAATGTGTAAACTAAGACTTGACCGTAACTTGCTAGGTACTTAACGGTGTGATCCACTGCTTACTTTGGATTTATTTTATTATCATTCAAGAACTACCGCTAAGGAGATTTCATCGCCCTATGTTTTAATGTTATTTAAATGATATTACATCTTGGGGTGTAAACATGCTTTGTATTACAAATTGGCCGCCAGGGTAACATTTTAAACAACCATCACGTGTTTGCCTAATAAGCGATAACTCATTGAGCCTGTTATCATGAAACTGTTAGTAGGCATAGTGTAGTTGGGAACTGCATTGTGTGACGCGAATGGTTATTAATAGATCTATTTGGGATTGAACGATCCCCGTTTCGGTGGATTAGCATCACTGGAACGAACGATTCATGTCGATCTGGGATGTTTCGGGATTAGAACACCATTCACGCATTCATTGCAAAATTTGCCATTCATACATTCGAGCCTCAGTGTCATGAGCATAGGAAAACGTGACCACTTTTTATGAAGTTTGCATGTGTTGCTGAATCATAACACTTGAAATCTTGCGTTCCTACTATTGATACATAAACCGATGAATTCACCATAAAATGTTACAATTTTAAGCAAGTTTTTTTCCAGTCAATAAGGCACGCGGTGCGATGAACATTGTAAGTAAATAATTGAAGAGTCAACACTTAAATTTGGGGTCTTTATTACATTTTGGGAAAATTGTTAAAACCGAATCTTTTATTTATATTGTTGAACAAACTTGAAGCTATGGGCTTATGTAACAAACAAGTATTTTGTTAATCCAATGTATCTTTACTTTTCAAACAACACGTTTAGGAAGTCGTTCTCAAGAATCTTGTGCTAATTGATCATAAATGTAAACCCCTCGGATATTCAACATTACCGCTGGTGCTCAGATATGAGGGTGTTACAGATTGGTACCAGAGCCAAGGTTATAAAGAACCATGTCAAAAGTTTTTTTGTCTGACTATAACCAGTTTTTCAAAAAACTGTTTCACAAATGGGATTTGTTGCGAGGGACAATACATGCATTTACATGTTTACATCTAGCGCATATATGCTTACATGACATGCATTGCTTGCATTTAGTAGGGTACTAAGAGCTTACATGATGGTATAGCGTGTATATAAAATGATATTACGTATATTACTATAAGATCTTTATTATTAAAGCCTTACAGGCATATCATACCGATCTTTCCCATAAGTAATACTTATATAAGTTATTTTACTTTTTGCAGTAATCATGTCTTCTGCGACGTTTGCTGTCACCTACACTTCCGTTTACACCAACTCTGAGCCTGGCAGAAAGCCTTACTGGGGAGCCGATGATGAAGGAGGTATCTGAGGGAGGTAAAAAATTTAAAATAATACATTCCACGGGTCATACGTAACTAGGATACGACGACTCCCGCTACCGCCATAGCTCCCATCCACACCACACCATATTACATACCAGGCCCAAAGAACCCACAGACACCGCCAGTTCCTCGGGACGAGGATGAGCATGAGTTTCTGGCTGAGGAGTAGCCATTACCCAGACATGTTACTGAATCGGATCCCGAAGAGGATCCAGAGGAGTACGAGGATGATGAGACAGAGGATGGTCCGGTTGGCCTATCCCCATGGCCGGGGATATGAAGAATAGATGATGACGGTGATTCATCTAGGGATGACGCCAATGATGAGGATGAGGACGAGGAGGATGAGGAGGACGAGGAGGAGGAGGAGCACTTAGCTCCGGCTGACTCTACTACCGCTATACCTATTGATGAGCCTGTTTTCCCACCTGAGGGAACAGAGCCTGTTGTACCACCACCCTCCACTGACATTACTATTGGGGCTAGGATTACCGTCCAAGCCCCCAGACTTCCATATCCCTTCCACCAAAGGCAGAGGTTGAGAGACTTCTGACCATGACACTTGACTACTCCATTCAACATCACCCACCTATCCCCTATCAACCAACCCTCTGCAGGGGATCGCCTTGCTAGGTGCACCCCCCCACATGCACCATTCACCACCCTTACCACCATCATCTGGGCGTCCAACCCGGAAATCCAGACACTTCAGAGGATATCCATCCACTCAGCTCTCATTGATGCAGTCCTACTGCCAAGCATTACCATCACCTCACTACCACCCTACCACCATCTCTATCCATAGCCCCACTGTCGACCGTAGGGATGAATATTCTGAATCTTAGCATCCTCCCACAAGAAGGTTGTATCTGTCTACTATAGCCTCCAGATATGAGATCGAAGAGAGTTCTACTGCTAGACCTACCAGAGGTCTAGGGATAGATTATGGATTTGTCAGCTCGGTAGATGCTGAAGAGAGGCGACAGGGGATTAGAGATGTTTGGGTACGGGAAATAATGGATACTGGGTAAATGGGGTCCGGAAGGGCATTCTAGGGAAAGGGGAGGGGGGATGGGGTGGGGGGGAGATAGCACCTATGACCGTGGAGAAGGACAAAACTAGGGTCACAAGCTGCTGAGCCTCCATGAGCGTGATACAACAGAATTGCATGCTTTTACTAGAGGAGCTCAGGATAGTAGGTCCTCGATATATCACAAGCGAGTCGATATGGACTCAGCAGCGGTCAACTTTACTTAAGGGGATAGGATGACTCTCCAGGGAACAGTATGGATGGAGGAGGAGGAAGCCTCTGCTTCCCAGAGTCTTGGGCTCACACGATAGAATTGAGTCAGCGACTCATCAGGTAGCTTCAGACCCCATCGTGATCAGTGTTTGCACGTGAGACCTATCTCCAGGCACACCAGACACAGCTACAGCTGCAGAGTACTCTCATTCAGACACAGCATCAGGTACACGAGACTCGCTTTCAGATGCAGCAGGCTGAGTTAGCAGCGCTTCGAGAGACTGATCGTAGGCATCAGGACCAGATGGTAGAGACTCTCCGAGTCATCAGAGATATGAGGCGAGAGATGAGCGACATGCAGGCTGAGTTGTTAGCACTGCGAGAGCAGCAGAGGAGAGCTAGACAACCAGGACCAGAGGCTAGGATTCCAGATCACCAGGATGCTTCTGGGGATGCCGACAGTCACATCTAGTGATTTATGTTATTGTATCTTGCTAGGTCATTGTACAGGCATGTTAAGTATTAGGGGTTTTCCCCGCTAGCATAGCCTTAGATCTTTTGTACTGTATTATGTGTACTCCGACAACTATTTCATGTAAAATTTTCAAAGTTTCTAAATAAATGGATGTGTTACTTTGTACTATATACCTCTCTTGTGTTGATTATCTCATCTATATATTATTATATTCTGTCATATAACCTCATGTTTTGTCTTTTGTGATCTAGACAAATCATGGCACCTACAACCAGAAGAGGACCAAATACCCCTGTTAACGACACCAACCCAAACAACATGACTCCAGAATCCATCCAAGCAATGATCGACCAAGCTCTTTTGCGAAACTCCACCAATGGAGATGGAAGCCACAGTTCGCACGGGGATAACCGAAGGAACGTGCAAACTGCGCGCCCTTGTTTTTACGCTGACTTCATGAAGTGTCAACCTTTGAACTTCAAGGGGACTGAAGGCGTGGTCGGTTTTAAACTCGGGTGGATTGATAAAGATGGAGTCGATTTCATATCACGGTTTGTGCTATTATTGTGGAATCAAAGTAAAGTTTGCCACCTGCACTATGTTAGGTGCTGCTTTGACTTGGTGGAATGGTCAGATAAGAACCTTAGGTCCTGAGGCATATGCAATGACTTGGGAAGTACTCAAGAAAAAGATGACGGACAAGTATTGTCCGCAGGGTGAAATCAAGAAATTAGAAATCGAGCTGTGGAACCTAAAGGTCAAGGGAAACGATGTTCCAGCATACACTGAACGTTTCCAAGAGTTAACCCTGATATGTACCAAAGTTTGTTGCCAATGAAACCGAGAAAGTTGACAAGTACATCTGACTTCTGACAACATTTAAGGAAACTTCCAAGTTGCCAGACCCAGACCTTGGATGAGACTATTGAGTTTGGCCAATGACTTGAAGTGGATCAACTTCGCACCTACCGGAAAGGCAATCTGACAACAAGAGGAAGGCTGATGATTCATCCAGAAACAACCATGGTCACCAACAACAACCCTTCAAGAGGCAGAATGTCGCCAAGGTCTACAATATGGGGACAGGCGAAAAGAAGCCTTATGGGGGATCCTTGCCCAAGTGCACCAAGTGCCATCTCTACCACAATGGCCCGTGCACCCAGAGGTGCCACAAGTGCAACAAAATAGGGCATTTTGCTCGCGATTGCAGGAATGCTGGTAACACAAATATTCCTAACACTCAGAAGGGCAATGGGGCAGCCCCCAAGGGAAATGGTTGTTTTGAGTGTGGAGCACTATGACATTTCAAGAGAGATTGTCCTAAGCTGAAGAATAAAGATGGAGGGAATAGGAATGCACAAGGCTGGGTTTATGCAGTTGGGAATGCAGAAAAGAGGGGAAATGCACCGGGAAACCCTGATGCCAATGTCGTTACGGGTACGTTCCTCTTAAAAACACTATGGCATCTATCTTATTCGACACAGGTGCCGATAGAATTTTTATATCACACTGCATTTAGTTCCTTGATAACATCGCCCCAACTTCATTAGAAAATTGTTACGATGTCGAATTAGCTGATGGGAAATTAGTCAAGATAGACACAATTATACGAGGTTGCACCTTAAATTTCTTAGGCTATCCGTTCAACATAAGATCAAATGCCACGTTATAACTTGGGTATATCGATGTCATATCGGAATGGACTGGTTAAGAAGAGTCACCCGTGAGCGAGTGTGCGATGAGATACTTGTTTAAATTCCCTATGGGAATGAAAACTTTGACATTTTTAGTGCAACAAAAGTAGCAACGGGAGAAATCCCGGTTAAAAACAGTTATCTCATTTCAAAAGCTCCAGAGTTTAAACACCTATGGCCAAAGATGCCAGTCTTTTTAGCACAGATATCCCGCCAATAAAGAGGAAGACAGTCCATAAAAAAACAATAAAGGACGTACCAAGCGTCAGAGATTTTCACTGGCAGTATTTCCCAGACCTTGGCCAGGATCTCTCCAGCTCGACCAGTGGAAATTCCAAATCGACTCCAAATCGACTTAATTCCAGGAGCCGCACCCGTAGCTCGAGCACCGTATCGATTGGCTCCATCCAAAATGAAGGAATTATCGGAACAATTACAAGAGCTTTCCGACAAAGGATTCATAAGGCCTAGTTCCTCACCTTGGGGAGCCCCGGTCTTATTCGTCAAAAAGAAGGATGGGTCGTTCAGAATGTGCATCGACTACCGAGAGTTGAATAAGCTGACAGTAAAGAATCGTTATCCACTCCCAAGGATCGACGATTTGTTTGATCAACTTCAAGGATCCAGTATTTATTCGAAAATAGATCTGAGATCAGGATATCACCAGCTTAGAGTGCGAGAACAAGACATTCCAAAGACGGCATTCCGAACTCGGTATGGCCATTACGAGTTCCAGGTTATGCCATTCGGACTGACAAACGCACCTGCGGTATTCATGGACCTCATGAACCGAGTATGCAAGCCTTACTTGGATAAGTTTGTAATTGTCTTCATCGATGACATACTTATTTATTCAAAGGACGAGAAAGAGCATGAAGAACATCTCAAGGTCATTTTAGAATTGCTTAAGAAAGAGAAGTTGTATGCCAAATTTTCAAAATGTGAATTTTGGATTCCGAAAGTACAATTTCTCGGACATGTCATTGATAGTAGAGGCATACATGTGGATCCAGCCAAGATAGAATCTATCAAAGATTGGGCATCTCCTAAGACACCAACGGAGATCCGCCAATTTTTAGGTCTTGCTGGTTACTATCGAAGGTTCATCGAAGGATTTTCGAAGATTGCTAAGTCAATGACGAAACTTACTCAGAAAGGAATCAAGTTCGACTGGGGTGAAAAGGAAGAGAACGCTTTTCAGTTAATAAAGCAGAAGTTGTGCAGTGCACCAATTCTGGCTTTACCTGAAGGGAGCGAAGACTTTGTGGTCTACTGTGATGCGTCACACAAGGGTTTAGGTGCTTACTGTATTGAATGCAGAGAGAGAGTGAGAAGGTGAATTGCTTATGCTCTCGAAAACTAAAGTTCATGAGTAAGAACGACACCACTCATGATTTGGAACTTGGATCAGTAGTGTTTGCCCTAAAGATATGGTGACACATATTTCTATGGTACCAGCTGCACATGTTCACCGACATAAAAGCTTACAAACCATTCTCGATCAGAAAGAGGCTTAACATGAGGAAACGTGTCGTAACCCAATATCACCTTCACTTTCTTTATTAAAAAACAAGAAAAATAAGATGAGATAAAATGGAAGAAATTTAGAGAGAAGTTAGAGAGAGAAAGGTAGAGAGAAAATAGAGTTGGTTAATTCTTTCAAATGAGAAAATGAGTAAAAAATGAGAATCAACACCCTCTCCATACTTGGGAGAGGAAGTATTTATATTAATACCAAGAGCTTTCATGCCTTGGTATTTACTAAGGGCCTGGGATCGGGATTTAACTTGGGCTTTCGCCCGGGATACTCGTGACCGGTTTAGATAACATTTTAAGAGCACGTTATACCCGTGTAGTATTACAACGTATTATTATTTAATGACTGAGACCATAATTTAGTTATGGAACGGAACTTCCATTGTTCGACTCATTTTTTTGAGGCTAACAATTCCCCGAAGTAAGTTCTTGTGACACTCCTTCATGAGATCAATGTAATTTATTAATTACACAAGGATTGCTTTTGTCGTTAAGTCTTGTGATCTTTTCTCTGTATACGTTGTAGGCTTGTTCCTTCATGCTTTGCGATCTTTGATCTTGAGCCTTTGTCATTGTCTTTTGACTTCTGGGCCTCTTTGCGGTACGAGTTCTTTAAATCTTTTATCCTTTTGTATTGATCGTCTTAGCCTCCTTGCGATCTGGTGTCTTGACCAAATGCTCATTCTTTTGCATATCATTGAAAGCTCTTGCTAACAAATCTCCCCCGAAGCTTGATTTCTGAGGAGTTATCTTTAATATCAGAGTTTGCGCGGAAGTCTTTGTCTTTAATTCTTGAGCTTTCATGATTTTTGAATCTTGATGCTTATGGAATGTCTTTGTAGTATTTTGGGGGTGCATTGAAAGGATGTGGGGATTGAATTCGACTTCAGCTGGAATGAGGCATCTACATTCTCCCTTCTTTATGTATCATGAAATAAAACCATGTTAGACAATATTAAGCGGACTTCGTGGTCGGTTAGAGCTTTGTCATTCGTTCCGGATTTGGTTAGATTTAACCGCCGGTTCCGTTGGACCGTTTTACAGTATAAAATACGGTACCTGTGATTTAGGTAGATTCAAAGAAATTCCTTGACAGGGTTTCAGATCAAAAGCGTAGGATTTACTATTCATATTGGTATTTAGATTTTCCTATGCTTGCTTGTTCTCTTTACGGAACGTTCAAAGCATGACAACTCGGTAGAGTGAATCTTAGATAGTTACTATCTTTATGATTAAGCCGTCAATTCATTTCCTGGAAAAGTTTTGATTCACATTGAATTCGCACCATCGTTTCTTTCCAGTTGGCACAAGTTTGATTCTATAAAGGGAATCTCGCAAGTCACAACTACAAAGAGCTTGTTGATGCTGGCTAAGCAGGAATTTCCATCTCTCATTGTGAGTACATATGTATCACTCGGCTGTTTCTTGGCACAATAACAAGGATAATGAGTAGGACCTCTTGTAACTGTTGTGAACTTACTGATGTTCAAACAAGAGTTTGTAATGGAATGTGTCTAACGAGATGAGATTTATTTATGGATCTCTTGGATCTTGAGCGATTACGTGCGTTTATTGGTTTTAGTAATCGGAGGCTGGAAGGCAGAACTGCCAGCCTATTCAATTCAATAACTCGGAGTCGAGGAAGGAAAAGTCAAGAGATGTCGTGTGTATCCTCCGTGACATATGAGACATAGTTTCTTTGAGAGAAACCCGAATGGGCTGGAAAGGGTTGTGCATTGAATCACTGGGTCCTTGATGTTCGTCTTCAATGTAGCAATCAACATTGTTGATTCTGAAAGATATGTTATCGACCCAGTTTTTGCCTAAGTTGTGTGGAGGGCTTCTTTCTTTTCACCCTTTATCCATACATTTCTTTTTAATTCTTCAACCCCTTCAATGCTTACTAAGACGTCATTACTAACACCTTGTTGTGATTGTTCCAGTGTTAGCTCAATCTTAGTCGGCATTCTTCCCTTATACACATTCATCTCCAAAGGACTGCTATTTCTAACTATGGGAGTGTCCTTTGGGGTAGTTCCTCAGGTTCTGGTTGGATTCATAGGACAAATTCATAAACCTTACAACCTTTTGATATTCAGAATCGTGTGAAAAAAAGATGTTGTCTGGGTATGAGTTCGTAACCATTAAAACCGTTTCCGAATAGCACTTTGAGTCTTTTAGATCACATTTTAATTACATTTCTCCCTTTATTTTAAATTCATGTCACTTTAGGATTTTGATAATACTAGGTGATTAAATTTTATTTGAAATTGGCATGGGGAAAAAACGTTTGAAGGTTAACATGGAAATTATTTGGAACTGTGTCATCTTGCTCCCCCTCAATTTTAATAATGTTTGTCACCAATAATAAATGATACCAAGTTGTAAAATCGATATAAAATTGAGTTGAAAACACTTAGTCGTCTTATAACTTATAATTCTATTGAATTGTCATTATATCTTGTTGTTTATTAAGAGCTTTATGGGAATGGTTTGAATACATAAGATTGGTCGTGTGAGATGATGTATCCAAACTTCATTAAACTATGTTTTTTGAAAAAATCCCCCTTGATATGATGGAGTGTTGGTGAACACACAATTTTGAAAGATTATGGGAATCGGTCAGTGAGGGAAATTCTTGAAAAATTGTGCTTTCAACTTTTTGAAATACATCATGTTAGAAGACTTCTCTTCCTATTAAAGGGTTAAGGCACTTATGCGTACACTCTACCTTTTTCTTGAGCTTAAAACTTTGAAGCGTCTTGTGAAGAACAGCTCATGATCGAGAAAAGTTTGAATTCTCGTTGTTAGGATAAGTAATCTTTATAGATAAAACTTTCCTTTATTGGAATTCCGGTTTCGTACTGATATTTTGCACATAAGCCATATAGAAAACTTAAAAATGAACATGTTTTGAACTTTTGAAACTCCTGTCGAAACTTCATTTACACGGCCCGTGTCGATATTAATCAACATTTCTAGGTACGTAAATGTTATCGATTCCAAGAGACATGTCGAGAAGAATATTTTTTGGAAAATTTTTGATTTTTTGATTTTGTATTTTCTTTTTGAAATTTTATATTTTTGTATTATTTTTTTTTATAAAAAATATTTACATGTTGACCTCAGCATTGTTATGTGATGGTGAAATAGTAATTCCAAATCTTGTCGTGGTGATGTAGCTGTCTTGTCTGCTGGAGGAACAACTTTTGGAACCAGCTTTGAACTTGAACAAGTTCATTGACGGTGGTCGTGGAATTAGAGTTCTTGAACTGTTATGATCAGAAGTCATTGCTTATTCATCAGATGAAAATTCCTTGAAGCCCTGGTTTCTCAGATATCAGTCTTTTCAGCAACCAAACTCGGAGTCCTTCCTTTTTAGGATTGAAAGATGTACCTGCACTGACATCAAGAGTTTGTGCGCTTTCATATCGGTTAGTGATATCTGCATTTGAACCATTTTGGGGTTCACTGTCAACCTTGTTATGATTGGGAAGTGAAATATCTTTCAATGTTGGAACCCAACTAGACCAAATGTCTTGAAAAATTTTACCATGTCGGTTTCACGTTAAGACCAGATCTAGGAATTATTGTTTTTTTCATGACAAAGGTGTCTTTTTGATTGAAGACCTGTGTCTTTTTGGGATCTGTCTTTCTTGTTTCTTTGCAAAACTTGTTTGCTCTACGGGTTTGTATCTCGTTGTTGTCTTATGGGATGGAAACCTTTGCACAGTGTGACGTTGACCTTAATTCAGGAATTTGGTGACACAAGAATTCATGATTTGCTTAAAGACAATTTCTCTGACATTGTTGAGCTAAAACACACAATAGTTGGACGTCAGAAAAACTTCTAGAATTCATAGAGTGTTATGCTATGGGCTCAGTCTTTGTATGTGATGCAACTTATCTTAGATGCTGGCCAATCCTAGACTTATTTGGTATATTGATCTAGGTGTTGGTTTGTACCTTTAGTTGTGCTTGTGATTGAAGAGAAGGCATCACACTTGGTTCTGAATTCTACTGTTTTCTTGTGTCTTTTTCTTAGCTTCATCTAGGTAGTGAATTTGAACCATGTCATTTGAGCTTATACCTAGATGAAGCCAGGTTTGCTGCAATCATGTGATGAGGTTTTTGCTTAATAGCAAGAGAGAAGAGATTCTCTTTCCTAGGCAAATAAATGTGTAGTGACTGGTTTTATTGACTAATCGTCATTGACATCAACTTGGAGGCAAACGTTTGCATTGAAATGGACTAGGTCGTTCAGGACTTAAACGCAGTCGGTTGTCTAACAAACTGATTTGGTTTCTAGTGTTGGTAGCGGTTTCCCTAAGATTGACGATTTTGCAAATTAGTATTCACACTATTTTCCTGTTAATTTCCTTAACTCATTTTAATGATGCTATTGCAAACCCTTTTTCCTGAAGTAGAGCTTTGAATTTATCAATTTTTGCAATCAAAGAAGTTGTGTGTTCTTTGTTCTTAGCTTTTATTGTATTGTTAGAAATCAAACATTTCTTTGTAATTGCCTTTTCATAAGTCTGCATTTTCTTTAGTTACTTAGCCACTTTACTGTTCCATTTCGTATGTTTTTTGTTTCAATTACTTCGTGATGTCATGTATACCTTGGCATTCATTACTTGTTAACTTTCAAAAATTTGACCATGTTGCCATTCTTTTTTAAGCTTGATTTTTGATATTAAGTTCAAGATTAACATACAATGTGCTTAAATTCTTAAATATATTTTTTTTGAAATTTGGGCAACGGTCTTCTGTTTGAGACGAATTTTTCAGATTCTTGTGGTTGTATTTGTGGAGTGCGTTGGCGGTTAGCAAGTTAAATTTAGCAGGCAAAGGACATGTGTCATGACATTGTTCAGCATTCTGGTCAACCTTTCCTTTATTATTGATTTAGGTTGTCAGTTGTTGTTGTTCCTGTAGCAAATGATATTGATGTAGCAGTTGTTTGTACCTCAACCATTGGGCTTTAATCTTATATGGGTCTGATATATCTGCATCCATCTGCATGGGCTCTCATTCCTGATTATGCTGCTTGATCTACTATTTTTGATTTGTACCTGGTGCTTTACTGTGCTTATTGTGTTAACACACAAACTAGCATCAGGCTTTTCCCGTATCACCTTTCACTCTGTTGTCTGAATCTGTCTTTCATCACCTAGCTGTCATTACTCTCGTTTATGCTGTAGTCTTTCATCAATCGACTTCTTAACAGATTCCATGTGTTGGATCAGTGTGTCACGGAATTCTGGAATCGCGAGTTGAGTGTATTGTAGAAAGTAGTTGCGTGTCATTACAACAAATTCATCATCTAAATACATCCGTGACTTGATGAACATCTGAAAAACTGTTGTCTCGAGTACTTTAAAGATGTATGGATCCAATCTCTCTGAAATTCCTCTTTGTCAAGTTGCTTTTCTAATTGATCCATGTTTAGGAAAATTGTGCTATAAAAGTTCAACATCTGACCAAAGTGTGTTGCAAAATGCATCGTTTGAATCCAGACTCGATTCGAGTTCCTTTTAAGTTATCGGTGTGGAAAGATGCTTGAGGTGTGATTGAGTTTCGAAAAGATACCATGCAACTCTTTTTTGCTTTGTCTTGAATTTGTTGCATTCGTCGTTCTTCCGAATTAGAACACGAAGATAAAGTATCTTTCGTTTGCATTTTACTAAAAATTATAAAGTGAAAATGATTTGAAGGATCTTAAGCAGGTATGTAAAATGTACTTTATAATATAATATGTATTATTTCTAATTTTTATTTATGGTAAAAATCTTATAATGAAAAAAGTAATAAATTAATAAATAATTAATGCCTTAAACATTATAAGATTAACTAATTCTTATAAAGACTTTAAAATAAACAATGCGAATTATTTTTAATCTTTAATATGAAAGTGTCAAAAATTAAATAAAAAACTGTTAAATAAAATGTGATTGTTGTTGTGGATTGAGTAAATTTTAATGTTCACGGGGATTTTACAATTCTTGGATTTAAAACGAGAGAGAATTCGTATCTTTTACGGGATTTTACAATATCAAGAAGATAAAACGTAATAAAAACAAAAAAATTACTAGTTCGGTTCTAGTTCAGTTCTTATGTAAATCACCTAGTTTGGTTCATGCTTGTTCGGTTCGTTGGTTCGGTTGTGTAATTCGGTTCTAAAAGAGATCAACTAGTTCGATCCTTTAGTTCGGTCCACAAGAGATGTCACTCGTTCGGTTCTCTTGTTCGATCCAAAAAAAAAAAAAATTTAGTTTGGTCCTCAAACAAAACAGCTCGTTCGGTCCTCAAACAAAACAGCTCGTTCGGTCCAACCAGAAACCACTCGTTCGATCCTTGAAGAATGAGACTCGTTCGATCCTCGAAGAATGAGACTCGTTCGATCCTCGAAGGATGAATCTCGTTCGATCCAAACTGAAAAACCACTCGTTCGGTCCTTGAAGAAGTAAACTCGATCGGTCCTTGCAAGAAGGAACTAGTTCGGTCCAAGCTAACAAGCCCTCGTTCGGTCCAAACTAAAGTTGCTCGATCGGTCCTCAAAGGAAAGATTAGTAAAACCCTCGTTCGATCCTTGAAGTGAGATCTAGTTCGATCCTTGAAGCACGCCTTCTAGTTCGGTTCTATTGGTTGTCACTCGTTCGATTGAGGCACCAACAACACGATCTTTTCGTCCTTGCGTTTTTCTTAGCCACGCACGAAATAACCACGACTAAAAGCGTATAGGCCAAGAAACCAATTCGAACCACTTTGCTTAATAAAAAAACGAAACCACAAAAACAAAAACAACAAAAAAAATTACAAGCACGAATCAACCACGAAAACTAACAAAAACTAAACCCACCCGTGGCGAATGATACCAAATGTCGTAACCAAATATCACTTTCACTTCATTATTGAAACAAGAAAAATAAGATGAGAAGAATTGGAAGAATTGTAGAGAGAAGTTAGAGAGAGAAAGTAGAGAGAAAAAGAGTTGGTTAATTCTTTCAAATGAGAAAAATGAATCAATGAGAATCAACCCCCTCTCCATACTTGGAGAGGAGTATTTATACTTAATACCAAGAGGCTTTCATGCTTTGGTATTTCTACGGGCCGGGCTCGGGATTACTTGGGCTTTCGCCCGATACATCTGTGATTCCCGGTTTAGAATTTACATTTAAGAGCCCGTTTACCCGTGTAGCCTATTACAACGTATAATTATTTAATGACTGAGACCTAATATAGTTATGAACGAACTTCCATTGTTCGACTCATTATTTTGAGGCTAACACAATGTCATTGGCTAGAATTGTTAAGTGATTACAATTGCGACATTCGTTATCATCCAGGGAAGTCAAACATAGTGGCCGATGCGTTGAGCCGTAAGGAATGGATTGAGCCATTGAGGGTTCGAGCCTTAGTTATGACAATTGGCTTGGATCTTTCCAAATGAATATTGGAAGCTCAAATCGAAGCCCAAAAACCAGAGAATCTCGTGAATGAAGACGTAGGCGGTGTAATCAGTGGATATACCCAAGGGATAGCATTTTGGAACCACGTGCCGATGGAACCTTATGTTTACACGACATGAGTTGGTTACCTTGCTATGGAGATTTAAGATCCGTGATTATGCACGAATCTCACAAGTCAAAATACTCTATCCATCTCGGTTCAGAAAAGATGTATCAAGACACGAAAAAGCTATATTGGTGGCCCAATACGAAGGCAGACATTGCCACGTATGTTAGCAAATGCTTGACGTGTGCGAGGGTCAAGGCCGAACATCAAAGGCCATCGGGATTGCTAGTACAACCTGAGATAACCGAGTGGAAGTGGGATAACATCACGATGGATTTTATCACCAAGCTTCCTAAGTCGTTGCAAGGTTTTGACACCATCTGGGTGATTGTGGATCGGCTTACAAAATCTGCCCACTTCTTGCCAATAAGGGAGAATGATCCGTTAGACAAATTGGTAAGGTTTTACTTGAACAGGATAGTAGCAAGACACGGGATACCTGCCTCAATTATCTGTGATCGTGATGGAAGATTTACTTCAAATTTCTGGAGATCATTTCAAAAAGCTTTGGGTATGACAATTGTATGCTGCATGCGTATCTATCCAGAAACACTGACGGCCAGAGCGAGAGAACCATTCGAAAAATCTCGAGAACATGGCTACTGATGCTTGCGTGATCGATTTTGCATCAGATGGTTAAAATTTGCCATTGGCCGAGTTTTCATACATATAAACAGTTATCACGCTAGCATAAAGGCCGCCCCTTATGAGGCACTGTATGGTCAAAAATGTCGATCACTGGTGTCCTAGGCCGAGGTTGGGGAAGCCCAACTGACTGGTCCATAATTGATCCAAGAAACAACGGAAAAGATTGTCCTGATCAAGCAGCGGATGCAAGCTGCTCAGGATTGACAAAAGAGTTACTGCCGAGATCGAAATGAAAGCGATGGGAGTTCGAAGTTTGGGGACAGATTTTTGCTCAAGGTCTTACCTTGGAAGGGGGTTGCTTACGATTGGGTTAAGCGGGGCAATGTTGAACCCGGGATACGTCAGACCTTTCAGGGTGTTAGCCAAAGTCAGGAAAGTTGGCTACAAGCTAGAACATCCCCAAGAGCTGAGCAGAGTTCATCATACCTTCCATGTGTCTAATCTGAAGAAATGTTATGCTGACAAACCTTTAGTCATGCCGTTAGAAGGAGTTCATGTTGACGATAAGCTCCAGTTTGTGGAAAGAGCCTCTCTTGAAAAATAAAATTATTGGAACGGAAGATCAAAAACGATTGAAGCGAAGCCGGATACATTGGTTAAGGTTCGCTGAACGTGTGGATTCGTTCAAAAGGAAATCCATCATCTCTTCTTTCTTTACAAAACCAGGGCTTCGATTCATTTACTACAAAGCGTTTTAAGCTTTGGGGACAAAGCTTCTTTTATCGGGGGGAGGACTGTAAACTTTCTCATTTTCATGTCATTGTACGACTCTATTTATGGTCACAATTTATTTTAGTTCGATACGCGTTTACTTTTAATTTTGACCTTTAAGCTAAATCGCATAGACTAGAAATAATCGATTAATGTAAACGGTCGTCAAATAAATTAAGGTTTACATCCATCAAGTAATATATAATTATTAGGACGATTAATTATTAACTTTGCGTAGTTATTTTTATTGGTACGTTAAATAGGTTACGTTTGCAGTAAAATTACATTCGGACACACCCGGAAATACTGATTACTAGACTCAACAACAATTACCGCTTTTAATACTTAACACAAATAAAAAACTATCAATTTTTGTTGTTTACAAGCCATATCGGCAGGAATACACACAAACACACTAGTAAAATTTTGTATAAATCCCTAAGTACTTGTACTTCTTTCCTTTAATTAATGTACGTACTTAATGTTCCTAAGTTATCTCCTTACACAATGGTTAATAACCATTTGTCCTCATTTTCCTCTCTATGCGCAGCCAATATTCATACCAACATACAATCATAAGATTTTCATGATCTTGATAAATCTTATACAAATATTGTGCAATTAAGAATTGTACTAAGTGGTTTAGCAAGAAAACCATGTGTAGTTAACTAGAACCCACAAAAAACTACCTCTTAGGGCACGAATTTGGTTTGGGTTGGGTTGTTTGTGTAACTAGGAGAGTTAACTAGCTATTTGCCTATAAATACTTAAACACTTACACCATTTCACACTCTTACAAAACATAAACACTTAAACTCTTCCTCTCTTTTGCTTCGGGTCTCAAACCGCAACCAAACACCTCACATTCACTCCATTCGAATCAACAAACACGACAAGGGGTTACATAACGGGTGCATAAGGAAATATATGAGCTAGGGTTGGATATACACTAAACTTTGAAGGCTGGTTTATTATTTTGGGTCGTGTCTCTTACGTGGGTAGCTCCATTTCGCACATACGCTCAAAAACAAGACACTAGGACCATTTGTAAGTCCCATTGAACCCATGTAAACCGTATTATACTTATATTATGAGTGTTACTTTGCTAACTAGTTTACATATCACGTATAAATATTAAATGACGTGCTAGCTTAAGAATACGTACATTAAAACGCAAAAATGGACGTATTATACGCAACATTATTACGTATAACAACTTGTGTGGTGATTAAAGTGTAATTAACACATGTAACGTGACCTAGTAATAAGCAAAGCTTCGAACACCATTCGTTATAAGAAAAACCACACGTAAACGCTCATTGTAAACCATATACGATGGCTTGGGAATACGAACACGGGGTCGATTCTTGGATTTGGCTAGTTTTTAGAGAGAGAACAATAACTCTTAGAGGAGAGTTTTCTAGTGAAGAGAAAATGTGTTTTCCTATGAAAAGAGAAAATGACTAGCTTACCTCTTCCAAAGTTTAGAACGAGGTTATATAGTACATACCAATATAACGGTATTCGTACCCGACTTTAAAAACAGAAAAACGTTTTTTACTATTAACTATTAAATACAGAGCTATAATAATCAGTTAAAATAAGGGGTGATCCGATTCTTTTTATAATATTAACAATCTCCCATAAGGGGAGGTAACCCTAAAAATACCAACTTTAACACTTCAGTCTTTAGGGCGCGTAGACATTTGATATCTTGTACATTTGGGATAGTACTCTTTTGATTCATCTACGCTTGTCTTGACTGTGATCTTGAGCTTTCTTGAGATCCATAGCCCAACATAATTTTTACATTCATCTTTGTGATGGATCGCTATCTCGTACACTTGTGAAGTATATCTATGCTTATCAGAGTTTGAGGAAGCTTTGAGACCTTTATGAGTCTTTCTAACTTCATATCAAGTGTAGGTCGTTGTCTTATCATTCGGTTATTAACTTGACATTACTGGAACTGGGTTTCTCCATCTCCATCTCCATCTTTAAATGATCCTGTAATGAAACAGTTAGTAATAAGAGAAATTGATTTGAAAAGACAGTCTAAGTATTCTTATGAAACGACCTTTGTAACACTTCGAGAGTTTTTGATTGTTTGCCAAATGATCAATATACCTGTTACTTCTTATACTGGAAACAAAGATGATTCACACAGCTCGCCCACCATTGTTACTTTCTAGTTGCTCACAGATTGATTCTTTATTAGAATCGCACAAAGTCACCTACTAGAGCTTGTTTTTATGTTGGCTCTAGGGATTTCCATCTTTCATTGTGAAAAACTATCGTTTCACTCGGATGTTCTGGCAATATCACAATGATAATGCGTAGGACTCTTAGGATAGACTTGTTTCCACAGTGTGTGAAAGACAAGAGAATTGGATATGTGTCCTGATAAGATTAATTGACGATCTCTTGGCTATAGACTCAATTAGTGCGTTTTGGTTTCTAGTTAATTGGATGGGTTGGAGCAGTCTTGCCACCTTGTTCATATCAAATAACTCGGAGTGAGGAAAGTCAATAGATACCTGTTTAGTCTCTCGTGCGAACATGAAACAGAAATTTTTGAAAGATTCTGAGTGTCGGCTAGGGATGGGTTGTGCATTGCATCACTGGGTCCATGATGTTCGATTTCAATGTCAGGAGTCATCTTAGTGATTCTTTAGGCAGCATATGATTGACCCCGGTTTCTTGCCTTAAGGGTGGAATGGAGGGCTTCTTTCTTTACACCCTTTATCTTTACAATTCTTTTTAATTCTTCAACCCCTTCAGTGCTTACCGAGACTTCATGACTAGAACCTTGTTGGGTTTATTCCAGTACTAGCTCCATCTCAGTCGACACTTTTCCCTTATTCTCGCTTTTACTCCTTTTACATGTCATACCTAAGGACTTCTACACTAACTAGTGGATTGTCCCTGGGTAGATCCCTCCGATTATGGCTGGATCATTGGGAATAGTACCTAACCTTACCAACCTTATAACTCCAATTAAGTAAAATGCATGGTCGGTCTTTTGGTACAGTTCTCCTTTCCATAAAACCAATTGAAAATTCAATTAAGGTACTTATGATATAAATATCAAAGCGTTTAGTACCTCGATCATTTTTGATTTTTTTTCAGAAACGCTCCCCCTCAAAATGTGCTTCGGTATTCGAAATTGTTTAGCACGTTTGGGCGGAGTATATGAGTCCTAATAATCACTGTTATTATTATACACATATTTTAATCACATTTTCTCCCCTTATCAAAAATTTTAAACCCTTTGACATTTTGGATATCAATTGATTTAAATATGTTATAAAATTTGGGAGAAAAGTGTGGCCTTAATTCGCAAGTCGTGTAAGAAACATATAACTGCTCCCCCTCAATCGTTGAGGGATATAAATTACTCCTACACTTAGTCATCAAAAGATTAACTACTTACTAATGTACAAGATATATTTTTCACAATAAGGAACAAAATTGACCTTTTTATTGTAACGACGATG
This sequence comes from Tanacetum coccineum, assembly GCA_026074375.1. Taxonomy (NCBI): domain Eukaryota; kingdom Viridiplantae; phylum Streptophyta; class Magnoliopsida; order Asterales; family Asteraceae; genus Tanacetum; species Tanacetum coccineum. The sequence continues at coordinate 23,046 of BQNB010037431.1, read as the reverse complement.
TCGTCACGTTGTTCTGTTGATCAGCCTGTAGTCAATATCTCTTATTCTTCCTCCAACAAAGCTTTCTAGACTTCGAAAGATCCTCCTGAGCTGTAGTCTTTTCTCGATTGCAGTGATGAAGTCTTTGCTTCTTCTCTTGTCATCCTCTGACCACTTCCTAGTCTCCATGCCCTTATTGTACTCGAACAGATGAAAGTCTTTAACCATGTGGTCCAGCTTTTCCATCACTCTTGTCAACGTCCCATCACTAAACTTGTGTAGCTCATTCAGCCTCATTAGCTTTCTTTGATCATTTCTGTCTCTGTAGACAACGACTCTTGGCTTAGGGACAATCGTATAATCTTCTTTGAAGTAATAGTCGGCTGCATCCCAATTTGGACGTTCAAGGTTGATCTTTGTTTGATAACTTTCAATCCCGAGCTGCAAGTCTCCCACACGATTCCTGATTACCAGGTTTCTTATCCACATGTTGACTGCCGTGTGAAGACTAGTCTTGTCTGTCTTGGGCAGATGGTTGAGCTTTTCTTGAATATTGAGTAGGAACAGATCTTCAAAATCATTTGGATGAAGATTTTTGAAATCCTTTTCCGAGATCTTGTATTCTTGGTAATCAGCTCGGCGAAGAATTATCTCTCTTAGGTAGTTGTATCCGTATTTTTCGAACACCTTGACACTGATCACACTGAGAATTCGCATCTGCGATCTGACTGCTTCACGATCAGAGGGCTCACTGTGTTTGTTGATGTAGAATTCCTTTCTTCTAAACCACCAGTGAGTGATGCCATAGGCCGCACTGATGTCATATTCGCGTTCACTTTCAACCCACAAAGATGGAACTAATTCTTCAAGGCCAAAGTCTAGGTAACGAGCGGCTTTGAGCTTGGATATGGATAAGGCAATTTTTCGCTCTTTGTCACCTGTCAGAAGATAATCCAGATCCTTATTGAAGAAGAATTGTGGTTGAATAGTTACCTGACCTGGTGGTCCTCCTAAGGGCAGTGGTTCATATATATTTCACAGAATTTGATGACCCTCAGGATTACCCAAATCAACCTTATTCGTCAGCAGCTTATGGCATTCATCCATCTGATATTGAAGAAAGACGATGTTCTTATGAAAGGCTTTAACAAGGTTGAAAGCTGGACCTTCTAAATCAGCTTTGCAGAGCTTCTTCTTTCCTGTTCGTCTGCAGAACCATTTGATGAATGACCCAATATCATACGTCTTCCTTTGAAGCTTGTTCTCCACAGGAACTTGATACGTTGTGGCGTATGTATTTGCCCAGTTATTCTCTGGTTTCGGGAAATCATTCGGGGGAATGGTCCATTCTGGTTCAGGTGTAGCTGGTCTCTCGCCTTCAGGAATCGGCTTAAACCACGTAGTGGTCAACACCTTGGGAATGTGAGCGTTATCGGTGTCCTCCAGATCTGAGACATGCCCTTCATCCTGCATTGGAATGTCACTGAAGAATGTTCAGAATGTTCTAATCCGGGATCAGATCTGTGCATCGAGAGTCAACAACATCATCTCTTGTGTAGTGAACTGCCATCCAGTTCGGTAAGAGCAGGATGTTGTTTCGAAGCAGATGCATCAGACTCCCGTGGTTTATTCGAACTTTGCTCGATCATCTTTTATAGGAGGTTGAGCTGACCCAGAAGCACCTGAATCCGTATCTTCTCATTTTGTTGACTTACCCTGTTTGACTCCAGCAGAAGGGCCTTCATCATCTCATCGCTTCATCATCATCACTGTCATGGCTTTCTTTTGGTGGTTTTTTAAACCCCTTCTTTAACCTCCTTATCCATGGCGTCTTCATCTGCTATTATGCTTCTATAAAGAGCATGGTATAGATGGAGTTGCAGGATTTCTGTTTACAACTTGTTTCTTATTCATGATTTGAAGAGAGCACTCTTTAGATCAATCTCAAGATCTACTTTATCAGTTTGACCTTATGAGTAAAGTTGAATCTTGTTCTCCTCACCTTGTTCCTTTTTTATTCTAATAATCTCCTTTGGACTCTTTTCAGATTCTTGATTTTTGATGGACTCTGGGCCAGGCAGCACAGAGTATTTCTCGATTAAATCTGCAGTGTGTCGTTCAAGAATCTTAAGGAGAGCATCATCAAGTTTTGTTCCTAGATATTTATCAACAACCGTAGGAACTTGGGATTTAATTGAAGCCAAAACATCAGCAGAGTGATCAGTCTTCTTTACTTCAGACATCTCTTGCTCTAATCTTGCCACTCTTAGCTGAAGGGCGATGAATGGAGTGATTTCAGGGAGAGATGTGGTGATTGTTGTAGCTTCCGTGTTGATTGGTGGAGGAGTGACCAGTGACGAAGGCTTAGTAGATGAGACATCTGTGAAGGGAGCAATTACTGGAGGAGTTGACGTGACTGTCTGATGACTTGGATCAGGTATGGTGGAATCAGACTCCTCTATAACTTTAGATTTCTCTTGATCATCTTCGGTTGGTTTGTCATAAAGAAATTGATCCCCAAAGTTATCAGTGTCATCGAGATTTTTCATTCAAGACATAGAACCATAATGACTTTCTGGATTTTTTTCGATGACACGTTCGTCTGTTATGAGCTTCAGGTTTTCATAAACCTTTGGGTAGGCTGTCGAGAGGAATTCATCATCCATGTGCTCAGGGTTTGGTCCAGCAAGAGACACATGTAATTTTCCAGAGTTTGATCCGGTCTGGTCTTCTTGCATGGGCTCAGGGTCTGGTCCAGCCAGAGCCTTATGTGCTTTTTCAAGGTCTGATACAGGAATGCTTACTCTTGATGTTATTGTAGACGAGTCTACTTCACCTTGATCTTTGTCACCTTTAGGAGCAGCGGCTTCTGTTTCACTTTCAGTTCGTTCTGAATCAGATGTTGATGAAGATTCATGGATCACTTTCTCTGATGTGTCATCTTCAGGTTGAGAAGAGGGTCCAGTTGTTGAATCATGAGGAGTTTGATCACGCCTAACAAGGATAAACTGATCCGTAGTTCTTTTCTTCTTTGACAGATCGATCAGGGAATGAGCTACTTGTTCTTTGGTTACAATGGACTTTCCCTTGCCCACTACTTCAGGCAGTTTAGGAGTTGTTTTAGATACTGGATCCTTGATCGTTACTCCTCCAACAGGTGCCCGACCTTGTGGCAGAAAGGCTGGATCCAAGCTAAGCTTAATAGCTCGTTCCATGTCAGCATCATCACCTTCTCCTTCTCCCTTTTCTTGATGCGCTTCCAAACTCATCTTCTTAGCCAGTTCGAGATCAGGATCATCACCTTCTTCTTGAGGAACAGATTCTTGTTGAGCTTCATCATCTTCATCAACAAGTTGGAAAGTAGGCTTTCCTTTTCTAACTTTCTGTGGAAGCTTATGCTTGGAAGGTTTCTTTGTCGGAGCGGGAGCTAGCTTGGATTTTTTGACTGGAGTAGTGGTTGTGGCCTTTTTTGGTGGAGCATGCTTTGTTGCAGGTTGCATGCTTGCACTTTCTTGATGAGTTTTCTTTGTATTCTCAGCAACCTTTTCCAGATACTTGGGATAATACGAGGATTGTTGAATGGCTTCAATAATCAGGGGATCGGGAATTGCCATTCCAAACACTTCAACAGTCTCACCTTTTGGGACAAACTTGAGATTTCCTAATATAAAATCATCTCCAGTATGATGAACAGCAGAATCAGGACGTCGATGGATGTTGTTATTGCTTGCTAAGTAGTAGATTATCACCTTGGAAAACCGTCCATAATGTATGAGGTGAGGAGTTACTTTCTTCTTTGGGTCCTTCAGACTGGCTTTGTGACTTGCTTTGTGTGAGAAAAATGTCTGGATCCCTTGAGTAAACTCTTCCCATAACAGCTCTGCATGATCAACATTAGTTTGAGTGACGATTCCCCACAGCATTTGCAGAACTGGGTGTCTGGGTTTGTCACTGCCAGAAGTCTTTCCTGTCAAGCACTGGTTGATTAAGGTTAGAATTGCTCTCCATGGTTGATACACATAATTCACCCGTATATTGGAGACAATTTCTACAGGTTCAGGATACCCCAGCTCATTAACAAAATCAATCACAGTGTTACCAGACGGAGGTAACTCAAACGGTTGAGCTGGGATGACAGGAGTAATTGCTAATGCCTTTCTGAGAAGATCAGCACTTAGATCGAACCATTGTTCATCAATTTGACATCTATAAACCCCAGTCTTCTCGTCATATTTCATTGTATTCCAGAATTGTTGCAGGTAGATAGCAGGAACACTTGCTGAGGCAGTGAATGCTCGGAAGAAGTTGGTATTACTCAAGATGTCCACTGATATCTGAAAGATGGGGTTCTTTTGAATCTTTTGAGCATTGAAAAGAAGGTTGCTTTTCCCGATTATTAACCACTGAGAGCGAGGTACAATCTGCTCATCTGTTCTTGTCGGTGGTTGAGTGGGAACATTTTGTTCTGCCATCGTATTCTGCAAAAGAGTATTAACAAAGAAGACAAACATGGCAGAGAAACGATGTTAGAGAGAACTTTAGCATTGATTAAAGTCATGTCATTCCATGATTGATTAAAACAGAGGTAACACTGTGGTTTGATGAAAATATACATTTGAGGACACTGGATGCAAAAGTATCCAACAGGATCAATTACTTGTTAACTAAGCCCGATGGGGATTTAGAAAAGCAACTGGTCATTCGAAGGGGCCTTGATAGATTATTGGGCCTAATGGGCCAAAATTATGAAACTTAGCCCAAACCGCCGCCAGGCAGAATGCCAACCCGCCGTTAGGAGAATCGAGCAAACCGCCGCGAGGAAGCACTAACCGCCAGAATAAAATTTTGAAAAGGCGTGCTGAATATTTTAATATAATAAAAATAATTCGACAAACAGCCTAGAGACGTACGGTTTAGCCTGTTGGAATAAAAATAAAGAAAATTAATGGCACCCTCAGTTAGTCAACCCGCCATTCCGACAACATCGCTGTGAATCAACCCGCCATTAGGCAACTCGCTGTGAATCAACCCGTTAGGCAACTCGCTGTGAATCAACCTGCCATATGAACCAGCGGGTTGAATAAGTTATTAAAAAAAATAATAAATTCAACCAAACCGCCGTAGTGCGGCGGTTTCCTTGAAAACATTAAAATAATAATAAGATAACCAACTCGCCACCTAGAAAAAAATCAACACGCCATTCTGGAACAGATTTCTAAAATTCAAACACGCCCTCCTATGTCAAAAACTAATCACATCCTAAGGCATTCCTAGGCTTTCCTACGCATAAGATGCACATTACTACCATTCTTTCCATCAAACACACAGACTTTTACTTTCTAAAAGACAACCCGCCATTAAGAAACATAAGCAAATCATTCACTATTGTTTGAGACAGAAATCCACGAACACAAAACATATTAATATATTCCTATGAAATTCCCAGCAACTAAATCACACCTTACAACACTACATTGGCATTTTCATCTAAGACGACCCTAGATCTATTTTTCTACACCTTTTAATGTGTTTTCATTCGATTCCATTGATACACACATATAAAATAAATAATAAATAAATGATATAGATTAAAGTTCGATAAATACCTTTGCAAGAAACACTGGAAATAAACGATTTGAGGCTTTGTTCTTGGCGGCGAGTTGCGTGAGAGTGTGTGTGTGTGTTTTCTCGTTGACCGGATTTTGATAAGTTTGACCAAAAACCAACTCGCCGCCTCTTTTATATCCTAAGTTAGTAAGTTGGCAGATTCAGTCCCTTAGGTTTCCATCTTCTTTTATTTTTTGTTTTAAGTATTCCTAAGGATCTTCTAAGTTTAGGCAATTGGCTAATTTAGTCCCTATTGGTTAATAAGGCTAGGAAACAAAAAGCAAATTGCTTTTAAAACCCTAATCATTATAACTATAGATAACTTTGGACCTTTGAGTTAAAATTAATTAACTCTCCTTCAAATATTAACCCATTAGAATACAACAGCCATCTTATAATTACACTTTCATAGCATATAACACTCCTAAATAACCATGAAAGATTCTCCCAATTACTTCTTTTAGAACCTTGTGTGATGAAGTAAATTTTCACATTCACTCTCCCCCTCAAACAATGACCCGTTTTCTATTAAAAGAGTTGTAGTCGTTGATTAAGATGAAAAGATCAGGCGAACTGCTCTACCATCACCATTGTTTTACTATACTCTCATAATGCTTGGATATAAGTAATCCATGCCCAGACATCAAACCGGGTTGCAATTTGAAGTAATTGCAAGCCTTTTGAGTAATTCCAAATGACTTAAAATATTTCCTAAGTAAGTTTTTTTTAATGTGTTAGACCTATGTACAAAGGATACACGAAGGCATTTCGTTTACTCATCCTCTCCTTCTTGAAGATGTCTGAGAGTTTCAGGGGTCAAACTCTTCATGCCTAGGCGTGGAAGAAGAAATTCGAACCGTTCTCTTGGTAATGCTTTTGTGAGAATGTCTGCAAGTTGATAATTCGTTTCCACGATGTAGAGTTCAACCACTCTATTTTCCACTTGCTCTCGGATGAAATGGTAACGTATGTCGATGTGTTTTGATCGAGATTGCTAGACGTTGTTACAGCAAAGAGAAATTACACTCTTGTTATCACAGTATAGAGGAATTTTATTGAAGTCAAATCCGTAGTCTTTGAGCTGAGATCGTATCCAAAGGATTTGAGCACAACATCCAGACATGGCGATGTATTTAGCCTTTGTAGTTGATATTGCAGTGCTTCTTTGCTTCTTTGATGACCAGCTAACCAATCTATCTCTAAGAAACTGAGCACTTCCCGACATACTTCTTCTTGAATCTTGACATCCCGCATGATCTGCATCTGCATAAGCTGTTAGTGACATGGCGTTGTCTTTTGGATACCAAAGACCCATGTTAATGGTTCCTTTCAAGTACCAAAAGACATGTTTAACAGCTTTAAAGTGCTTTTTGGTAGGCTTAGCCTGATATCTAGCACACATGCATACAGCGAATACAAGGTCGGGTCTACTGGTTGTAAGGTACATTAGGGAGCCAACCATTCCTCTAAATCGAGTTTGGTCAACTAGAATCCCTATGAGATCCTCGTCCAGTTTCAATCGATCCACCATTGGTGTATCGACAGGGTCAGAGAGATCCATTCCATATTTCTTTAAGGTTTCGAGAGCATATTTTGCTTGGTTAATAAAGATGCCTCGTTAATAAAGATGCTCCGGGACTTTGACGAGACTTGTTAGTCCTAAGAAAAACAACATTTGTCTCATCATTTGACATTTGAAAAATTTGGGTTTATTTCTTTGGAAAATATGTTGACCAGCATTATGATCTGTTGAGGCAAAAAATGTTGTCATTCTACGTTTATTAGAACATAGTAGAATTTTTGTTTTCCTGATTTGCGTGTGAATAACATTGGGATCCACGGCTCCCTTAAGAAATTGTTGTGCCAACAGGAACTTTGAGAGTGTGTTCATACCACGCCCTTGGGGCATGCTTTTAGCCCATTAAAGAGCCTTCTTCAGACGATAGACGTGAGGAGGTTTTTTCTTGTATGCAAATCCTTCTGGCTGCACGAAATGACAAAGACTTCTTCTTGAAGATCACCATCAGAAAAGCAGTTTTTAACATCCATTTGATAGATGATGATATTCTTATTGGTTGAAGGGCATTGGCAATGAAGATGCTAATGCCTCTATTCGTGCAACTGGAGCAACGATTCTTCAAAATCAATTGCCTTCCTCCTGACGATATCCCTTTGCAACCTACCGCGCTTTATTTTTTGTACATCACATATTCATCAGTTTCACTTTGTAAAATCCACTTGAGAGCGAATAAACCATAAATAGATTGGTCGACGATGGTATAATTTCCATACTTCAAGACGCTCATATTATGAATTTAATCTTTATGCTTGAAACCCAGCAGTCTTTATCACGGCCATTTTGAAGTTCTTGGGTTCATATCATTGGGAAGTTTTAGTATGGAAACAGCACCATAAAGCATCGGATGCTAACTGTTTTCTGGTAGATTCAGGACGAGAGGGTTTGCCAACGGTGTTATCCAGAGGATGATTCTTTTGGTCCTTTTCTGAGTTGATTGGTGGGTGATTTAACTGGTGGGTTTGCTGAATTAACATTCTCAGATGATGACTGTGCTGAACCTGGTTCTCCAGTAACAGGGTTATGTGAAGGATGTAGAACATCGTGATTGATTGGGGAGTCTTCGTGAGTGGTTTCTTCTGTAATTCCTTGATGTCGGACTGGATGATGCATATCAGATGTTGACGATGAAGCACTTGTAGACAGTGCATCTTGAGCAATCGTTGTAGACAAAGATTATTTGTTACATGTGGAACTACTTGACGTTTTAATTTTAGTCGTAAGAATGGTCTGGTTCATTGACTCGAGATTGTTAAGGTATTCATCAAACATTGGTTTGAAAAATAAACATCTCCAGCTCTGTATCGGTTTGGAGTCGAGCCCTTTATTTGAGTTGTACTGGGTTCATGAGGGGTCATGATAAAATGGCTCGGGTCCTGATCTTCATGCGTCAGGAGCATTCGACTGATGCATCTCATCGAATGTGACGTGAATTGTTTCCATCAATCGAACGATTCTGAGTTTCTTTGTAGTAGATTCTATAGCCCTTCCTCTCTCGGAGCATACCCAACGAAATTCCAATGTCTGCTTTTGGCTTGAATTTTCCTAGATCTTTCGCTATCATTTGTTAGGATAGCACAAGAGCACCAAATATCAGAGAAATGTAAGATCAGGCTTCTTATATCATGTACAAGCTCATAAGGGGTTTTGTTATGACGAGTATGAATTAGTGATCGGTTCTGGGTGTAACAAGCAGTAGCTACAGCTTCTGCCCATAGAAACATAGGTGCTTTTGAGAATATCATCATTGTACGTGCTGCTTTCACAAGTGTATGATTTCATCTTTCGACAATGCCGTTTTGTTGAGGAGTTCTCGGAACAGACTTTTGATGAAATATGCCAACACCTTCATTGTATTCAGAAAATAAACTTGGTTGACGATTCAGTTCCAGTATCTGTGCGGAGGAATTCTGACTGTTTTGTTGAGACCAACTTGTATTTGCTTAAGAAAGTTGATGACAAACTCTAGAGTTTCATCTTTTGAACTCAAAAACTTAACCCATGTAAATCTTGAATAGTCTCCACGAGACTAAAAAGGTATTTTTCCCTTAATACTCTGGATCTTTTTGGACCACACAGATCTATGAAAGGTGATTGAAGATACTTCCATATTTTTATTTTTAGATTTTGGTTTATAGGAGAACTTTTGCTTTTTCCAAGTTGACAGGGTTCTGAGCAAAGTTGATACTTTTTCAAACTTCAATCTGGTAGACCTCTAACCAGTCTTTTCGAGCAAGATCATTCTTTTGTACTGGGAAGTTTTAATGGTTTAAACGACGATGCAACAACATGATTGGATCTTGGGAATGCTTTTGGACGCAAAGCATATTAGAGAAGATCGTCATCATTTCATATCAATCGGATATTGTGTACAAATTGGTTGCTTTACGATGCCTGTAAGTATGTCTGCACCATTAATATCATGAACAAAGCAAGTATGCTTTCTGAAGGCAACTTCAATATCAGAATCACAAAATTGCCCTACAGAGAATAGATTGTGTCCAAGTCCCTCTACGTAGTATACTCTTGAGATCACACTATCACCAATAACATAATCTCCATAACCCATGATGGATCCGAAGTGATCATTCCCGAATCTGACTGTCCGATGAACTTTTCCACGAATTCATGAGCTTTTGAAACGAGTCCCCGTCATATGTTTTGAACAGCCTGAGGTCCAGATACAAAGGATGACCGTACGACCTGCATTTTGAAAAACAGTCGAGGTTGGAGAGTTTGGAATTTCGGTTCCCAAATGTTTGTTGGAGGGGTACTGTTGGTTAGCAGATTTAGTAGAACATTTTCACAGAAAGCTAGTTAAAGGGCACATTTAGCCTAAGGCAAAAAATTTCCTGTGTGTCTCATTGATATCACAATCAAGTTTTCCTCGGAGTAAGAATTTCTTTCCTGTGGGTCTCCATTGATAACCAATATCTGCAAATAGTTTTCCTGTTGCTTTCCAAACCCGCTTGGTCTTGTACAACCTGTTATCAGTCAGCTTGCCTTTTGGTTTCCAAATATGCTTCCCTTTATTCAAGACACGTTTAAACAGTTGGGTCGGTCGTTATTTACTGAACTCAAAATATTAACAACACACATTTCATGATTTTTAGAGTTTAAGCATTTGTCACACATTTTGCACACAGATTCAAAATTCGAATTAATTACAACACGCTTATAGCTAATGCTAGAATCAATCCGATTCACTTTTGTCCATACTGACTTATTTGTCCTAAGGTTGTCTTCTATTCTTCTTTTTCTCCTTCTTAGCAGGCAGATCCGATATTTCTTTGTAGTGCTTCTAAGGCTTGGATGTCGCTTTGCTTCAGTGGAAATTGTCTACTCTGTAGACGGAATCACAGGATATTGTCTGTTGAACTTTCTGGTGCTCTTCAGTGTTTTTATGTGTTGCTCTGATGAAAGTTCTTCTGGTTTATCACTAAAAGTACTTGCTTTTTCTAGTTACAGGCGGTTAGTGGAGCTCTTGTTATTTCTTTCATTAAAATTTTTGGGCAAGTGACAATCACTTATCTAACAATTCCTGAGATAGCTTAGTGTATTGGCAAGCATAGTTAAGTGCATTATCCAGTGGTTTAACTACTCTAGCTTCCTCTACAATCTCCCTAACTGTTTCTACACTCTCCTTAAGATGGCTGATATAGTTTAAATGAGCACTCCTATTGTTTTAATGGGATGGAGGGATTGGGTTTAACTCTGTTCAATGGGTATATGCCGGCGCAAAGACTTTTGGTTTGATTAGAGTCACTAGTGATACAAGATCTGGCTTCTCAGTGAGCCTCTATAGAATCTCAATTTCATTTAACAAGGTAGATGTCTTTTCACTCGTGTGAGCATGCGTAATATTATTTGAGTCATACAATTCCTTGTAATGTTGTTTGACCTTTTCTAGCTCTACTCTAACACAATCATTTTGTTCAATAAGAGCAGTGACATCTTTAGCATTATAAGGCTCCCATTCTGTCATTCCATTAGCGACTATAACTTTCAAGGTCTCTAAATCACGTGGTCTTATTCTTGAATTGATGTTTTAAGATTCTTGATCTTTAAATAATGAGTTAAAATCAGGAGCTTCCTTGCGATGTGTGTGAATTTTTATTATCAAAACATTCCTTGGAAGATGTTTGCAAACTTTAATTGAAATATTTAGGTATTCCCTTTTAAAGTTTCGAAACTATGTTTTGACTCATTTTGAACTTTAGGAAATGTCAGCTTCAAGATCTAGAACAACGTGATTTTTTCCACATTTACATAGTTGAGTCGACAAACAAATTAGCAATCAGATTCTCATTTTCAATGAGAAGGTTTTTCTTTACAATTTCAGCACATTGCTTGTCCACAACATTTTGATCGACTTCGTTATTCATTTGATCAAATATTTCTTCCATTACTTTAACTCTTTAAAGAGGCCTGTCTATGAACTCTACAAAATGTGTTCTTTAAGAGTTTTTGAAAAAAGGATTAACTTCAGTGAGGTAACATCTTTTTGTTTGCTCAAAACTCTTTCCTCCTTCTGGAAACCTGTTGGGGTGGATTTCTTTTTGCAAGTTTTAAATTGTCAAATTCTGTAAAAGTTGTGTGAGTACATACAAGATTGATCTTCACTTGACTTTTAGTTGGAGAATTATGGGACATGCTTGACAGGAGTATTGGTTGGATACACTGTCAAGCTGTGTGAAAATGGGTGTTAGAACTGTATGGTCTCTGACTTTTTCATCGTCATTGTCATCAATGGACCAAAATATATGTTCTGGGGTCAGAAATCTCTGTGGGCGAGCAGAAAAGGTTGCAAGAAGGTTCTCCTTTGAGTACTCGGGGGGGGGGGGGGGAATCCTAACTTTCTTTTCCACACATAGAGGGCTTTGCGTTTTCAACAGCATTCTTTTCTAGTTATCTCAGTATCTCGGCCGTATCCTCTGAGTCATGTATAACATGGGGTTTTTGATTTGTAGTGAACATGTACATACATTATACAGAGCAGACTGAGCTTGCTTTGCACGAGTGAGACTAACGGGATTTTTGTAGCCTATTGCTACCTTGTTCTTTTCATCATTAAAACGATTTTGGTTTTTACATAACATGTGAAGTTTGAACAAGTGATTGATCTTGTTTGTATAATTTATCTTCAAATCTTATTCTGTTAGCTCTTTTTATGTCTAAAAACTCTCAAGGAATTTGTTCTTTTTTGTTTAAAATCATTTTTCAATGATTACTCTTTGTCTTTGACTTATTAATGGACACGGTAAGAACTAAGTAGTATTTGTGCTGAATGAAGTTTCTGATTTTAAAGAAGTTTCCTTTCTATTTCTCGTTCTAAGATAAATTAGTCTCATTTGTTCATCAATTTTTCGTTCTCTATCATTTAATTCAAACTTTGCCCGTTTTTCATATTCCTTGACCAGTTCCTTATTTCTCGCAAGTTCAGAGGTCACTGAATCATTAATTATCATGTCTGGCTTATTTGCCAACCTACTTTGTACTTCATGTTCATGCATTTCATCAAGAATTGACATCAATGCATTCATTCTCGACACAGAGAAGATGTCCATTTTTTTGTACAACATGATCTTCGTGTATTCACTTACTAAACATACGGAATAATATATATCACTCGTATTGTCAGCAATCAGAGTAACACGTGTTGTGTTGTAATCGGTTTATATCTCTGTGTACTTCATGATATAATCTAAATGATTTACAAAGGTATCAAGATCTTGTACCTCAAAGGCGAGTATTTTGAGTCATATGATGGCCGGCGGCTTCATCGTAGATACGGATCTTCCGATGTGAGATTTGTTCGATCGAACATGGTCTTCTCTGCCTTTGGGTAGTGGGACCCTCATCATCATAGAGTCGAATGCATTCCACATTCATCGCTTCAAATACATGGTCAACATTGAGTGACCAAATCATTTCGGTGTGAATTATCCACTATCCTCATCAAAGTTTATATTTGTTATAATGCAAGAAAAATGATTGTTCTCTCGCTTTCCAGTACTGCACCATTCTCCTGGGCTTGCATTAGTGCATCTTGTCCTTGAATAGTGTGCAATCTATGAAGTCGCTTTGGCCTTGTACTTGCTCGGTTGCTCTGTGCCTTGTCCGTTACGTGTAGCACTTAATGGGTTTTTGGCTGGTCCAGGATTCATAATGCTCCTCTGTTCTGACTCTACATTCCAGCGTACAAACATTTTTCATCTTGCATTGTTTTCTCTGAAATGGTTTTCCTTGATTATTCGCATTGTATCTTCCACAGACATCTTGAACCACAACTCTGCCGTCTTGAACCGTAGCTTTTGTTCCTTTGCATTAGATGAGACGTTCTACGTTGATTGTTTGTTTGAGGAAGTGTGATTTGTACGATTGAATGTGAGGAGGGCAAGTAGTTGGATAAACTTTCAATCAAGTTTTTCTGTTGAAGAACTTCTGAGTCCAGTTGAAAGTTGTCAGAAGAGATGGTTCTTTTGAGGATTGAGGAGACTGGATGATTGTGTAGGGTTACTGCTGAACTGAGGCATTCGACACTAGAGCCAAAGCGATCATTAGTGGTGTGAAGGAACCTTTCCATCTTGTTCTGTTCTCATTAGCATGTACTCTTGTTGCTTAAATAGTCAATAAAGCTGATCAAATTAGGACTCTTCAAACCCTTATTAAGTTTGAACTTAGTTTATGAATCTACTCATCAGGTAACTTGTTGTTTCACAAACTTTGAGTTAAGTATGCATCCTGGGAATGGACCATATTGATGTTTCTCTGTCATTAAGCGCTTCGTAAACCTAACATAGTATCCTTGAATGGTTTCTCCTTTGTTTTGACGGAAGTGTTCAAATTCATCATATAATTGAGATTCTCGGTCATCCTTTGTTAACTCAGAACCTTCCAGAATCATCTTCACGTTTTCCCAAATGTCTTTGGCATCAGTATAGTGGTTGATGAGTGAGTAGATGTCCTTTGGTATACCTTGAAGTAGGATAATTGTAGTTGCAACAATGTCAGCCTTATACTTTCCCTTTTCTTCAGCAGAAAGGTCGTTAAGGACTCTGCACGTACTGGGCTTGTTGATTGCACCCTCGTTCCTCCAGCAATAAACATCTGAGACCGTTCCCATATGACATGGTCCTTCATTAATGGACTTCATAATATTCTCTCCATTATCCTTTCCTAGATAGTACAGACGTATACGTTGTTGCCAAGATTCAAAGTATGTTCTATCAAGCATTGGTGGGCGTGTATCCGAACCGGGCACATGGTAATGTCTTCTGACATACTAGACATCTTGTTTTATTATGATATGATATGTTTTGATCGATCAATGATTAGTGTGGGTACGTTAAAAGTGGTGAGGTTAACGTATTCGTTTCTTGTTTTAGTGATATTAAGTCCCAAGTTTGAAATATTTCAAATTCCTAAGACAGTAGCTCAACTCGCCGCCAGAGGCTACCAAACCGCTGCAAAGAAATAAGGCAACTCGCTGGTGGAATTTTAAGGCAACTCGCCGAACACAACTCGCTGCCAAGCAACCCGCCGCGAAGAAAGAATACAAACCGCCGTCTATATTTTAATCAAACCGCCGTTGAGTTTTCAAACCGCCAGAGTTTCCTTTAGATATTTGCTATTAAAATATTCAAACCGCTGATAACCTGTTCAAACCGCTGGTAAGCAAACCGCTGGTAAGCAACTCGCTGCTTAGTATAAAGCAACTCGCCTCTTGAGCAACTCGCCACCTAAGCAACCCGCCGTGTGTCAGAGAGTTGGTAACCTACTTAATAAAATATTATATTTAAGCAAACCGCCGTGAAGAAATTCTGGCAACCCTCCACGAAGAACAACGACTTTTATCACACAAAATCACTTATAAATCACCCTTTTGAACGATTTTGCTTGATTTCTTTTGCACAACACAGTACCATAAGGCAATAGCAACTAGAAACACCCAAACTTTATCAATACAAACATCAAAATTCGGAGAACTTCAAAAACGAGCTAGGAGCCTTCAATGGTACACTTTTCGATCTAAAACAAGCAAGAAATCGCACATACACACGATCTAATCATCCCATAAGCTCTGATACCAATTGTGGTATATCCTTTATCATAACACGGGGTCGATTCTTGGACTTGGCTAGTTTCTAGAGAGAGAAACACATGAGAGAGTTTTTCTAGTGAGAGAAAATATGTTTTTATAAGAAAGGAATAAATGACTAGCTTGCCTCTTCTAAAGTTGGAAGAGGCTTATATAGTTCTTACAATATACCGGGTATTAGTACCCGACTTAATACCGAAAATCGTACTATTAACTATTAAACTACGAGCTATAATAAACAGTAAAATACACGGGGTGACCGGGTCTTTTTCTAATATCTAACATTCTAGATGTCGTCTTGTTCTAACTGGCTGTGAAGGTTTTCCAAGAACTTGTTCTAATGGATGATCTTTTGTCCAATGGTATTCAGAAGGATGTCGTTTATAGAAGGTATGCATGTTTGACGGATCAACATGATGAGAAGCTGTCTCTCCCTCTTCGTGTACCGGTGTACCGAAACTGTTGATAAATTCGTCTTCGTCAACCATTACATTTTCTGCTTGATTGATGTTCTCATTAGCAGTGACAGTTGGTGCTTAAGTTGTAGGTTCATGTGTTGTTTGAATATCCAATTGAGTTAAATCTGCAGCAACGGTTGTTTAAGTAGATAGAGTTGTGTTTTGTTGTTGACGTTTATTGGATGCATCAACAGTAGTAACAGCGGAAGACTTCGACACAACTTGAGTAGCCCCATTGAAATATTCATTGAACATCAGACCAGATAACATTTCTAACTCTTGAAGTGACGTTGTTAATGTCTCATTTGCTATAGGAACATTATCGTGACTTTGGGGATCGGGACTTAAACTGTTATGTTTAAGTGCCATCTTCTGACATTGTGGTGCGGGGCTAGTACTGTCGCGATCTGACGCTATTTGAGGCAATTTTTCAAAATTGACATGAATAGCATAGCCCACAAAAACTTTGTATCCTTTTGACTAAGTAGCATAGCCCACAAAAATACATGCGTCACCTTTTTCTTTCATCTTGTCAAGATTCTTACCATCTTTGACAATGTAGCATAAGGAGCCAAATATGTGAAAGAATTTAATAGTATGTTTCCTTTTGTTGATTATGTGGTATGGTGTTTTTTCTTGTCGAGGAATTACAAGTGAACGATTTTGAGTAAAACATGCAGTTGCAATTGCTTCAGCCCAGAAGAAAAGTGGAAGTTTATTGGCGCTTAGCATTGTTCGAGCAACCTCAACAAGTGTAACACCCCCAAATCTGGGTAGCATCGGAATGTTGAATATCCAAGGGCGTTACTTCATAGATCAATAGCACAAGATATGAGAACGACCACTAAACGTGTCGTTTAAAAAGATACATTGGATTTAACAAAATACTTGTTCATTACATAAGCTCATGACTTCAAATTGTTCGACAATATAAGTAAAGATTTTGGTTTATAACAAATGTTACCAAAATGTAATACGCCTAAATATTTAGTACAGACTCTTTCCAAAGAGTGACCCCCAATGTATATGAGCACCCCGTGCCTTATTGACCTGAGAAAAACATGCTTAAAATATCAACATAAAGTTGGTGAATTCATAGGTTTATGTAAATCAATAGTAGGACCACAAGATTTCCATGTGTATGATTAAGCAACAAATGCAAACATCATAAAAAGTAATTATGTTTTCCTAAGCTCATGACACTGAAGCTCGACATGTATGAATGCAATAAATTGCCAATAATGCCCATGAATGATGTTCTAACCCGAAACATCCTAAATCCGACATGTTATAACGTTCGTTCCCAGTGATAGCTAGTCACTCGAACGGGGATGTCAATCCCAAATAGATCTACTCATAACATTCGCGCTTACAATCCAGTAATTGACAGTTCATGATAAAAGGGCTCAGTGGGTTATCGCTACTTAGGCAAACACGTAATCATTGTATATAATGTACACTTACGTCCAATTTGTAAAACAAGCATGTTCTCACCCCAAAGATGTAAATCATTTAAGAAATTGTAAAAAAAATATGGGGCTATGAACTCACCTTAGTATGTAGTCCTCTGTGAATGATAATATATATCCAAGTACGAATCACACCATCAAATACCTAAGTAAATACGGCCAGTCTTAGTCTACAAATTTAGGCTAAAGACTCAATGTATAAACTACAATAAATAGCTAGTTTATATATATACTGTTATCACTTGTGTGGTGGTGCACAGGTTTAATGTAGTTATATCACTTTGATGGCTCTTGGAAAAGTATACGATTTCACACGATCTAGTATACGTGTAAACGTTTATTAATAAATATCCATATTTATTAAGTCGTGGTTTAACTTGTTATAATATATGATAAATATATAACTCGTCCGATTCGTTAAGTGTTTACAAAAATCACTTTCGTTTACAGAATACCCTTAAGTTCTTATAATCACAAAACCAGTCCCTCTAGTTTATGAAAATGTAATATTTACACTTTAAACCCCTAGGTTTCCACATTTACACTTTTAGTCCTCTAACTTTACAACATTCGTACTTTAGGTCCTTATATGTTTAAAATAGTCCCTTAAGTTCCAGGAATAACAGAAACATGCCCTTAGGTTCTCAAAATAGTGAGCTAATAGTTTCAAACCTTTAAGTTTCAAATTTGATACTTTTAGTCCCTTATCTTGTAAAAATCGCATTTTAATCGGTTTAAGTTACTAACAAGGTGACATAGTTTTCATTAAGCTCCCACATTATGCCATATTAAGTTGTTCCCTGGCTTACAAATAAGCTAGGGAGTGCTTATAAATAAGCTCTGCGTGTGAGCTTATTTTTGGCTTATTGGACTTTGATTAGGCACGGTAAGTCCAATATAGTGTTTTAAAGGTAACGATTATGTTTTTAAAGTCACAAGGCATTTGGTAAGCTTATGTAACTACACATAATTTAGATTGGCTGCATTAATATGCTCGAATGAGCTTATTTTGAAGCTTATTGGCTAGTTGGCCCAATTAACCTTTACGAAAGTTTGTGCAAAGAGGGCCATTAGGGTTCCCTTTATGTATTTAACTTTTTTCATATATGTTGATAGACTGTTGAGTTTGTTTTAATGAATAATCTGCGCGGGTGTGCCTGATTTTGGTGCTGATTCGAGCGTGCTGTGGGCTCGGCTGATGCCCATTCTTGTCTTTTCCCGGTTGGGTGCTTTTGGGGGTTGTCAGTTTAAATAGAGGTGCGATGGTGACTGATGCAATTCGGGATGTAGGGGGTAGGCTGTGGTGCTTTCGTGGCGGTGGTTTGTTGCATAGGTAGACGCGTGTTTGGGAGCGGGCTGGCCCTTGGTCTTGGCACGATGGTTGTGGGGGGCACGTAGGGGTGGTGATTGGGGGGGGAGTGGTACGAGTTGGGGGGGGCTGAGGGGGGGGGGGGGGGCGCGGGGGTTGGGGTAGGGTTGGGGTGTGAGGGGGGTCGGCGGAGGGGTGTGGCGGGGTGGGGTCGAGGGGTGTCGGGGGGGATGTTGGGCCTTAGGAGTCGGGGGGTGCCAGGGGTGGGGGCCGTGCGGATGGTGTTTGTCTGGGGTGCTTGGTTGAGGTACTGTTAAGGTAGTTTGGGGGGGGGTGGGGGGTTGATTGATGTGGATTTTGGGGGGCGGGGAGGGGGGGGACTGGGGCGGGGGGGGGGGGGGGGGGGTGTGGGAGGGGGTGGCGCTGAAGGGGGCGGGGGTGGGGGGGGTTTTATGGGGTGGGATATCAGGTAGGGGATGGCCGCGGGGGGGGGGGGGGGGGGGGGTGTGCCGGGGGTGGGGGGGGGGTGGGGGGGGGGGGGGGGGGTGGTGTTGATCAGTGCGGGAGTGATGGGGGTCGTGGGGGAGTTCGGGGGGGTGGGCTGGGGGGAGGGGGGAGGTTAACGGTCCGGGTGGGAGGGGGTGAGGGGGATCAGGTGTGGGTGCGTGTGAGGGGGTGGGTTGGTGGTTGGGTATGGCTTAGTTGACTGGGGAGGGGCGGTGGAGATTGATGGGGGGTGGCTTCATGGAGGGCATAGGACGGGGGTGGGTTATGAGTAGGGGATGGGGGGGGAGGGGTTTATTGTGGTGGTGGGGGGAGGGGGGGAGATCTGGTGATGGGGGTTGATATTGGTCATGGGGGTGGCATTTTAATCATGATTAAGTTCTAACAAGTGGCAATTGGTTTTAATAGACTCCAATAAGCAAAACCAACTGTTTTGGCTTATAAATAAGCTCGGATGAGCTTATTTAGGCTTATTGGGCTTATTGGGCCCGTTAAGGCCCATTAAGCTAAATAATGGTCCAATTAAGTTTCCAAGAGTACATAAGCATTTGATAAGCTTATTTAAGTTATAAAAATCAATTTGGCTTATTAATAAGCTCGGATGAGCTTATTAGAGCTTATTGGGCTCGTTAGCCCAACAACTATAACCGAATGCTAACAAGTAGGCCTATTAGGGTTCCCTTATTGATTCTCACTAGTTTTCTTAACTCAATAAGCTCACTTGGGCCTGTTTAAGCTGTTTTAAATCTTGTGGCTTATCCCATAAGCAAATAAGCTACGGTAATGGGCTCTTAGGCCCATTAAGAAACCGTTATGCATTTTAAGCCTTTAGGCTTGCTTGATTAGGGTCCATTAGCTTTTCTAGGTCTATAATAAACTCAACAAGTCGCATAAGCTCACGAATAAGTTGTGCAAGCTTATTCGTGGCTTATGGCTCCATTTTGGCCATGGAAATGGGCTGCCAAGCCCATTAAGAACCCGGTAAGGGTTTTGAGGGTGTGGGCTTATACAACATAGGCCCATAAGCATTTAGGGTCTTCAATAAGCCCATAAGTTCTGTCATAGCTTATAAATAAGCTATTAGAGCTTATTCGAGCCGTTAGGCTTGTCGTTTGGGCCTCGCTAGTGGGCTGACGAGTCCATTAAGGGCTCGGCTAGCTTCTTATATGTATTTTAGGATTTCAAGTGAATCAAATAAGCACCCCTAGCCTTAAATAAGCTCGTAGAGCTTATTTATAAGCCGTAGGCTTATTACATGAGGCTTGTTGGGCCTGTTGGGCTTCCACAGTGGGTGGTTGGGCCCAAAGTGACCCGAACCTAGCCCCTTGGTTTACTAGTTTGATTTCTAGGCCTCGATTATACTCGTTAAGCCCTTGTTAACGTTTATAAATCGTTATTTACACATGCATTCGTTCCACAAGTTATTATATGCGTTCCTAAGCCAAACCATTTCATTTTCGTGAAAAGTTAACGTATAGGGTTTGTGCATTTCGAGTATACGTGATACGTTTCATACTAGTTTTCATACGTGTATTAAGAGGTACGTTTAAGGCTTTACTCGACATTCAAACAAGTTTTATATACGTTGTATATATTAGCACCACACAAGATCAAACGTACGCATAATGTATGTGCGTGAACCATGCAT
The DNA here is from genome assembly GCA_026074375.1 of Tanacetum coccineum. Classification (NCBI taxonomy): domain Eukaryota; kingdom Viridiplantae; phylum Streptophyta; class Magnoliopsida; order Asterales; family Asteraceae; genus Tanacetum; species Tanacetum coccineum. Next base: position 2,395 of record BQNB010037431.1, on the reverse strand, counting down.
GGGTCGAATCATGCATGTCCATGCTCACGTTAACTTGTTATACACAAGTTAACGCGACCCTTTTTAACTAGATATGAATAAAACGAATAGGTTACGACGTGTAAGGCTTAGTTCGAGACTTACAATGGTCCTAGAGTCTTTAATGTGCGTCGTGTAGATAACCCAACTCGTTTACACCCAAACCGTGTATAACCCTAAGTTTCAAAGCTTGAATACCCAATCCTTAGCTCGTATACTCTTCTTAATACCCTTGTATGCGAACTTAAGTGCACCTTGTGTCCTTAGAAGGAAATGTGGGTTGTGTATAGGTTCGGTTTTGTGAGACCCGAATACAAGAGAGTGTAATTGAGTATGGTTTATCCTTGAGAGAGTTTGAGAGTTTTAGAAATGTGTTAAGTGACAATGTGAGGGAGTATTTATAGGCACATAAGCTAGTTAGTCTCCCTTAGTTCTAAACTAACCAAAATCGTGCCTTATGAGGTGGTTTAGAGGTTTTTGGTTAGCTACACATGGTTTCTTGCTAAACCACTTAAGTACAAGCTTTAATTAGGCAAGTAATGTACAAGATTTGCTTGATTCTTGAAATCTTAAGGATTTGTGTGTTTGATTATGTTTAACCGCGGCATAGGGCAAAGGAGTACCAAAATGGTTATTAACCATTATGTATTTGGCTAGTAGGAAATGTTTAGGACAAGTATTAATTAAACCAAGGATGTACTAGTACTTGTAAGGATCATTAGGAGATTATTAAGGATTTTCTAGGTGCTTTTGTGTGTATAACCGGCCCCTAGTGGGTTTTACACAAGGATTGATTTAATTTTAGTGTTAAAGTAATAAAAGTGGGTATTGGTTTGAGTCTAGGTAAGTCTAGGTATTTCCAGGGTGTGTCTGAATGTAATTTATTGCGAAACGTAACCCTTTTACGTGACCAATAAAAATAAAATACGCAAAGTTATTAATTATCTTCTTAATAATTATTTATTTATTGGTGGATGAAAACCTTAATTTATTTGACGACCGTTTACATTAAATAATTATTTCTAGCCTACGCGATTTAGCTTAAAGGTCAAAATTAAAAGTAAACGCGTATCGAACTAAAATAAATTGTGACCATCAATAGAGTTGTACAATGACATGAAAATGAGAAATGTTACACTTATCATAGCTTTCAAAAATCAGATAGATTGATGCTTTCTTCCAGGTTGTTGACCAGAAATGAGTCTAATTGGTCATCTTCTAATAACTCTTGTGCTTTTGAATGTATAGTTGTATCCAAGAAATCGATCCCGTAGCATTCATCGTCCTTGGCGGGAGATCTTTTTATTGATTGGTCTGCATCGAAAATTACCTCTTCGTTCCCTACCTTTAGTGTTATCTTTTTGTTAAATACATCTATCATTGCCCGGGCGGTTGCTAAAAATGGTCTTACTAAGATTATCAGAATCTTAGAGTCTTCTCGAATATATAATATTACAAAATTGATAGGGAGGTCAAATTTATCAATCTTGATAAGTACTTTTTCTGCTATTCCCCGTGGATACTGAATGGATCTATCTGCTAGTTCTATTCTCATTCTAGTAGGTTTGGGTTCCCCAAGGCCTAACTTTTCATACATCGTGTAAGGCATTAAGCTTATACTAGCTCCTAAGCCTGCTAAAGCATTATTGATATATAAATGACCAATATTGCAAGGAATAGTGAAACTTCCAGGGTCTTTTTCCTTGGATGGGAGTTTGTTTAGTAATACTACTGAGCATCTTTTGTTCATTGTTATTGTGCAAGCTTCCTCTAACCTGGTCTCGTTTGATAGAAGACCATTCATAACTTTGGCATACTTTGCCATTTGGGAAAGGGCTTCGGTAAATGGAATGTTTATGTGAAGTTGTTTTAGGTTTTATAGGAACTTCCATTGTTGGGCTTCTTCCTTTTCTTTCTTTAACCTGTAGGAAAAATGAATTAATGGTGTTGATGGTTGGATAGTTTGTTCTTTTGTCTCTTGAGGTTTGGTTTCCAGGAGGACTTCATTTGGTTCTACAAGTTTATCATGATAAAGTATTAGAGGTTCTTTGTTTATATTATTTGTATCGCGACTAATTTCAGTTGTTGTCTTTCCTCCTCTAGTAGTCACACCTTTTACTTCATAATTTGATGATTGGGCATTGTTAATTGCTTTTGACAACTCGTATACCTTGAATTCAAGCTCGCTTAGTGAATTGTTTCTTTCTTTTAGTAGGAGTTCGTTGGTTGTTTCGAATTCTCTAATGAATGCCCTCATTTCCTCGTGCTCCCATCTTACTCCGGCGATAAACTTGTCTAACATTTCTTCCATTGTTAGTTTCCTTGGTGGGTAGGAGAACTGGAAAGGGTGGAATCCAAATGATGTTCCTGACATAAA
>BQNB010037430.1:33389-49451 GCA_026074375.1 Tanacetum coccineum | reverse complement strand
CAGCAATGAAACATTTCAAAACATTTGCATCATTTCCATCCCAATATAAAAACGGAAAAATAGGACTATAAAACTCACCTGATGCACAACAACTTGACAAATTCCTCGAAATCAACTAAACACAAATAAAACACGTGTTACACGCGATTAGGATAAATGCCCAAGACGATGTAACAATCAATTGATAGACTCCTATGACCATACTATGCTTATAAACATTACACCATACTTTCCATACATTATTTATACTCTAAATACCTTAAATCCTTTTATTCAAGTTTTTTAGATTATAGCAGAATTTTGTAGTCACTTCATGATTACTAATAAAATACTAAATTACCTAATTAGATTTCCATATTGCAGTTCCTACATCTTCAATGAGTTGTATAACTATTGAAATTTTTAGAGAAAATAATAATAAGTCTAGCTACTTTAAAAAAATCAACATCGCAAAGTGTTCAGAAATTGACCTGATTGGACCACTCAAAAGTTTGACTCCACCAGACCCATTCAGACACTTGGGAAAAATCTACAAAAATTCTAAAAATTCATATACATCATGAACTTGGTACTGTAGCATTCCCATCAATTAAAAAGACATTTTGATATGGTTTTTGACCTCACAATCACAACCCAGAATCTTCCCCTAAAACTCAGTTTTGACAACGAATCTTGTAAAATTATTTTGACAGACTTCCACTCACTGAAAATTCACGAAACTAATTTTGTTGGAAAATAGACTCTCTGTAGTTAATTTTAGGCTTAAGAAAATCTTTAAAAGCTTTCCGTATGACCAAGTTATGACACTTACAAGTTAACCTAAAAATCTGCCCAGTTTTAATTCCGGTTTTAACAACACTTAACCCTAACCAAACACATCCATACGCTAATAATTATACCCTAAACAATTCTAGATGATCTTACCAACATGTTTTCTGTATTTTTATGAAACCCTAATTCCATCAATTTAAAAGTTACAATATATTGAATTAAAGAAAATATTAAGTAAAGGGTTATATGAAAACCTTTAACCGCAAAAGACACGATTCTTGAACTCTAAATTTTTTTCATATTTTTTTATGGTTTCCTTCTTGTTCTTGATGAATGTCGACACAAAGGGAGAGGAGAGAAAAATAATGATCCAGGGTTTAGGTTTAAAGGGAGTATTTATACTAGTTTTAAGATAAATATCAAAAAGATTTGTTTCCTTATCAAACTTGGACTCCTTCCCTTTTTTTTACTTATGCCGATCAAAACAAAGATCCTTATCATATTTTTTATAAAAATTTCGTGATGCTCCCCCTCCTATATATATTTTATATTTAAAAAAAACTATTTATATACCTTATTTACTTTACCTTTAAATAAATACACACTTTAAAATAAAAACACTTTTATTACTTAATATTATTTTTCTCAAATTATTTTTATTTATTACTTCATAAATAATTTATAAACCTCAATTCACAAATAAATCTAAATGCGAAATTAAAGATACATACTTCATAAATTTTGCTGACGATAATATTATGAAAATCACTATACTTCCGAATCACCATCACATACGAAATGAAATGACTAAATCATTCATTTCTACTATCTCAAACTCATATGATAACACATATATCATATAACCTATAACACCAAAACGACTTACACACATAAAGCTAGGTAAGTTAACTCTAATGGTTAAACTAACCTCGCTAAATCACGGTTGTCACACAAACCGCTTAAGAAATGGTCAATACAAAAGGTAACCAATCATAGACAAAAGAAAACAATTGATTGATTAACAAATCCCTTTCGTCCTATGATATGTTTAACAATTAATCCGGGTTGATAAAATAATGTCACATGAATCATAAGCATTGATGGATCTTAGAAATAGCTTGAAATTGAAGAAAACATGTTATCACAATCATAAACAAATCATCATTCCATAAAAACTCTTCTCCAAGTATTTGTGTCTCTCAGTCAACAATTAGAGATTTTGTAGCTAATGGTTCAATATTAATAGCTTTATCATCATTTGGAGCTATCTCCAAACAAAGTTTAAGCTCTCTGCATCATGCTCCAACTTTTGTCTCTTTACACTTTCTTCACTAAGCTTTTCACCTGCTCTTTTCTTACTAACTACTTCCTTTCCACTACTTTAATCTTTCTTTCCACTGCTTTCCACTACCTCTGAATCCATAGCCACAAAAGTGTTTACTCTTTTGTAAGCTTTGTCAAACATCTTTTTGATAACATCAAAGCTTTTGCCCTTGAAATCCTTATGCTTATATCCCTCCATGTTCTTTAAATAGGTACACATAAGACTTCTCTGCTGAGTCTTTGTAGGTGGTTTATTTCTGTTCTCTTCAGTTCTCTTTGCTGCAAAATATTTTCTTCTAGTTTCTATGAATTCAGCCAAAAGCTTAGACTGTTCTTCAATTGTTAACTCTTCTCTCTCTTGAGCTTGCAACTATTCAGCTAATTTCCTATCAACATCAATTGTAACTTCAATGGAATCCCATTCTTCAATTAATGCAGCATTACTAGATTCTTCTTCCCTTTCTCTTTCAAGCCTGGCTTCTTTATCTAACTCTGCTTGAAGTCTCTGAGCTACATCAGCATCATATTTAATTTGATCTTTGCCTTTCACTTTCACTGGTTTCTCAGGCTCTTGCATGATGCCTTTTCCTTTATCTTTTACTGGAATCTGAGGTTGAGGTCTTGATGTTGTTGTTGGTTCACTTGGCTCTTTAAACATAACTCCTTTATCCTTTTGTGATCTTGAAGCACTACTTTTGATCTTCATTAAGGTTTCAGCCAAAGTGATATCATCACTGATTGAATCATCAATTGGTCTTGTAGGGCTAGCAGCACTAACATCCACATCAGATGGTACACTGACAGTTGTAACTTCAGCAGTACTAATATCATGACCATACCTCCCCGGAGTCTCTGCATCCTCTTGAAACCATGAAATCCCTTCATCTTGGTCAATTTCATTCCTCTCCTGTTTGGATGCATCCTCCTGATCACCCAAACTCTTTTTTGTAATAGAATCTATCCTGACTTTGAATAACCTCCTCTTGAGTTGTGGAGTTCTTGACTTTTTCTTCTTTTCCAACTTCTTGACTCTCTTCTTTAGATTAGTAATTTCCAAACCTGAGCAGTCTTTATATTTTCCAAGTCAAGAACTCTTTCAGATAATTTTGTACAAAGTTCCATCAATTATGTTAGTTTCATACTGTCCTCCACACTTCTAAGTGTGTTAATTCTTTAGAGAGGTGGATCATTGGACTGTTTAGACAACCTCTTAAACCTAGTTTGAGCAGGTCTGTCCCCCAATATGGTATCTTGGCGCCTGGGACTACCACCTAAACTAGTTCTCTAAGGAAAAGGATCATTAGGTATTTACCGTGGATTGGGTCCTATTTATGTTACCACTGTCCTGCTCTGCATCTAAGCTAGTAGCAGTAGTGGTAGCCCTTTCCAACTATCTACACTTCTTATGGTCAGTCATATGCTACAAGGGTAGTAGGTCTACTAGACTAAGATATCTCAGTGGCCTTTCTTTTGGTTTTCCTATGTTTTTTGGTCTTTTTGGGGTGTGATGATGATGCAACAGTGGGGATTGGTTCAACATGAGATGGTGAAGCAATAGTAGGTGTGTGTTGGGGTTCAGTGGGTTGTCCTGAATCTTCACCCTCTACTGCTTGTGATTGTATCAACATAGTAGCAAATAATGGTGTCACAGTCCCTGAAAAATCTTTTCCTTGTCTTCTCATGTTTGCAAAAACCTTTTTAGTATAAGAAGGTGTATCATATTCATCATTAAAAACTGCTGCAAGATTTTCAATTTGATTATTCAAAAACAGTTGTAAAAACCTTGGATACATTAAAAACTTTTTAGAATTAGGATCCAAGTTTCTCAACATACCATCAAAAATCAATTTAGAAAAATTAAATTTTTGATTCTTAGCCAAACATATAACTGCAGATGCAATTAGTTCCAAATTCATTCCAAGCAGTTGATTTAGAACTTAAAAATTATAAGATGGTATGAATGAGATACTTCCATTGAGGGGAAAAGAAAGGTTTTAGAAAAGTAAGTTTATCAGAAAGCTTTTCATATCCCATCAATTGAAGGTTTTCAAAAATCTCAGTGTTTGTAAGACAAGTAATACCATCTTTATAATCAAAGTAAAGATCTCTCCTCACAGATGATCATGTTATTACTATAGTCTTGCCATCAACTTTGGCATGTATTTATGTTTCATTATTAACTGTTTTGATCTTTGCAGTAGACCAAAACTACTCAATATAGGACACATAGATAGTTGGACTTACAGTTAAGGCATATCTGATAGGGCTAGAATTAAGGAAATCAACTATCTTTGCAAAATCAACATTGGCTTCTGATTTTTCCAAGTACGCCACCATATTGTGAGAATCAGCAAAGGTTAAGTCTGCCATTGATGATAATTTTGAATGTCAGTAATGAAATCGAGTTAGGGTTTGTAAAATTGAGAGCGTAAGAGTGTTTAAGAGTGATTATTATGTGATCAAAAACAGTTTTATAGTGAATTAATCAAACCCATAAATGAAGTAACCGTTTCATTTACAAAAGACACCCTCAGCTGTTTCAACCCTAACGGTAACCTAGCAGCACTAACTTAGCCCTGTAGCATAAACTTTTTGCCTGGCAGCACTAACTTTTTACCCAACAGCATTAAGTCATGCCAGCAGCACTAACTCTTGAGTTACCAGTATAAACCCCATTTTCATCCAAATAATATTTCTAATCCATTCTAATCATCAACCTATCCAAACAACACCTCAGAGATTAAGCATTCCCATGCTAGCAGTCAAAAATCGAAAACGACTAACATCAAATGCCTTTGTGAGTAAATCTATAACATTGTGATCAATGTGAATCTTGGTCACTTGAATTAATCTCTTCTCATATGAATCCTTGATGAAGTGATGTCTAATCTCAATCTGCTTAGTCTTGAGTGAAACACTGGATTCTTACTATGCAGTGGTGCTTTCAAATGTCAATGAAAATCTTGGTATTCATGAAATTGTATCCATAATCCAGCATTTGATTTTGGATCCATAACACCTGTCCACAGCAATTAGATGCAGCTACATACTCTGCTTCAGTAGTAGAGTTGGCAACTACAGTTTGCTTCTTACATTGCCATGAAATCAATCTACTCCCAAGAAATTGACAACCTCCTGTTGTGGATTTCCTGTCTAAACTTGCACCAGCATAGTCACTGTCAGTATAAGCTTCCAAGTCAAATGGTGAGTCCTTAGGATACCAAAGGCCCAATTTAGGTTGACCTTTCAAGTATCTAAAGATTCTTTTCACAGCATGAAGATGTGAAACTTTAGGTGTGACTTAGAATCTTGCACATGCACATACAGCAAACATAATATCAGGCCTTGAAGATGTTAAATACATCAATGAGCCAATCATTGATCTATATAAGTGAACATCAACATCTTTAGCATTTTCATCCTTCATCAAAGGCTTTGAAGTCTCCATAGGTGTACTTGCTGTCTTCACAGTTGAAAAACCAAACTTCTTCAAAATTTCATCCACATACTTGTCTTGGCTGATGAAAATCCCATCATCTTTCTGTGTCACTTGCAGTCCTAAGAAGAATGTGAGCTCTCCCATAGAACTCATCTGGAACTTCTTATGCATCATCTTCTCAAACTCAGTACACATCTCCTTCCTTGTAGACCCAAAAATGATATCATCAACATATACTTAAACTAGTAGAATATCACCTTTGACTCTATTAATAAACAAAGTATTATCTATTTGTCCTCTCTTAAATCCATTGTCTAATAAATAGGTAGATAGAGTCTCATACCAAGCTCTAGGAGCTTGATGTAGACCATATAATGCTTTTTCTACTTATAAACTTTATCAGGAAACTCTGGATCTTCAAACCTTGGAGGTTGACAGACATAGACTTCTTCTTCAATCTTGCCATATAGAAATGCACTCTTCACATCCATCTGGTATACAACAAAGTCTTTAAAGGAGGCATAAGCTAAGAACAGCCTAATTTCTTCAATCCTAGCAACTGGAGCAAAAACCTCATCATAATCTATTCCTTCTTCTTGAGTGTAACCCTGTGCAACCAGCCTTGCCTTATTTCTAATTACAATTCCTCTCTCATCTTTCTTGTTTTTTGTACACCCATTTTGTTTCAATAGCCCTCTTGCCATATGGTAAATCCACCAGTGTCCAAACTTCTTGTAAATCCCTTGTAGACCCAAAAATGAAATCATCAACAGTATACATAGAGCCAAGTAGAATAACACCTGTTTAAACCCTTTTAATGAACAAAGTCTTATCAATTTGACCTCTCTAAAATCCATTGGTCCAATAAATAGGTAGAATAAAGTCTCATACTAACTCTAGGAAGCTTGATGTATACATATAATGCCTTTTAAAAGAATTTCGTCCTGAAATTCAGTTTGAGTTGTCTTCCGGAATGGTGTTAATGAAGAGATGTGGGTAAATATTTTTATTTTTATTTTTTATAAGTGAACAGTGACCCCAACGGCCATGAACAGTGACTCCAACGATCACTGAACAGTGACCAACGGTCACCCCTTCCCTTTAAATACCAAATTTTTATCCTCCATTTCTCCACACAACACTAAATCTTTCACTTAAATTTTCTCTTATCCGATCCTCAAAAATGTTGCATATCATTACACTCTTGGCGATGGTAAGCGCGGTAGCACTCGGCATTTATCTTGCCTACGTCCCATACGAACAAGAATTTCAGTATCTGGCCTTTATTCTAGCGATTCTCATTCCCCTCATTGTCCTTGCTATTGGCGTGGATCTATTTTGGAAGGAATAGATATTATTGCTAGGAGAGGATTGTAATAAAACTTATATTTCCTTTATGTTCTGATGTAATCTTATTTCTAAGATAATACACGGATGTTGTGGCAATAAATCTATTTGTTATTTTTATTTATGTCTTTAGATAATTTCGTTACCACGCTTGGTAACTCGTTTGCATTCCCCTTATAAATTGCTTTATCTTGAGCGTTCAAGATTAGTGACATTGGTTTAATATTTATTGTTGCGTCTAAGGCTTGGCTCCTAGTGGATTATTCGTTCCCTTTGGCTTAACGTGTCAGTTATAACTTTTTTTTTGATGATGTCGACTTTATATAGTAAGGTGGTGTAAGAGTTTACTTAGTGATTATTATTGTTAGTTTGGTTCTTCGTGATGATTACATTTTATGAATACGCACGCAAAACTTGATAGAAAATTGTCTCTTGACAAGAAGTTCTAAGGTGACTACTCTTAGCATGGACATAGTCCTTCCTGAATTATACATATGTGATCATGCTATGTATAATTGAGGACTAACGATGCATTGCTCATTTTTGTCAAAATAGCGTTATGATTTCAGAATGGCTTACATGAATGATTAGAGAATTGGAGTAGATTGGCGGAAATTTCAAAATACATAGATTTGATAGATAATTTGAAATCATTCATACAACACAACGGGAATTTAAGAGAAAATACAACGAGAATTCTTAAAGGAAATAGAGTCTAAGCATTGATATCATCCTCCATGTTGTTAAGATCTTGATTGATTTCTCCTCCTCCTAAGGCATGCACCATTCCACGTGCTCCAGTACTTCCAGTTTGGTTTCTATGGTTTTGGTTCTTTAACTTCGGGCAATCACTCCTGTAATGCCCTTGATTCCCACTCTATGGTCATTATCAAGCAGGACACATGATCACAACTTGCTGCGAGTAGGTAAATACAACAAGTATTCCAAACGGTAATAATAACTATCTGTCTCAAGAGCAATCTAATATCTCTATACTGTTTCTCGGGGGGGTGATTGATGTTGGCGTGCGGTTTGTTCAAATAAGGCATTTCTTGATTGATTTCAGTTCGTCATGACCGCTCTCTTATCTGTATTATGGAGCTCGTACACGCGTCCACAGCATATCTCACCTCGCGCGCAGATCTCCTTCCAGTTTGAGAAGTCTCCTCTCATGGTTTTGGTTCTTAACTTCAGGCAATCACACCTGTAATGCTTGATTCCCTTAGTCATAGGCAAGTGGGGTTTCTCTATTATTATAGCATGCAGGCTCCTAAACAGTCCTCGGTCAAATGACCAAACCTCTACAGTTTGCGCACTCTTACCGTTACTGGCCATTGTAATGAATAGGCTTTGCACTTGTTGCAACAATGGTAGATGTTCCCAAGCATACTCCCTCTTCCATTTTACCAGACCCAGGCGGTATATGAGGTATAGCTAATATGTCCACAACATTTCTTCTTGGGAGTTGTTGTTGATCTTGTTGTTGGTATCATCGATTGTCTTCCTTTTAGTCTATGTATACGTTCAAACAAAGTGCATATTTTCTTTGTCAATCAGTTCCGATTTACATTTCAATATTCCTCTTACATTGTCTTAGGCTTTTATGCAACCATACTTCCGTGAATACATGCGGGCCAATAACCACCGACAAATCTCTGCAATCTTATCTAATTTCTATCAGGTGCAACATTCTAACACATACAAATGCCATTTCCTGAAATCATTGGTTTTACGCCTATCACGTCGTACATTTTACTTTCAAGAGTTCACATCTCGACTCTCGAGCTCTTAAGATCGCGCCTCGATGGCAGTTACTATTTCTTAATCTCTGTCATCTACTTCTTTTTCAGGTTCTGTCCAAGTCATTGCATATGCCAACATCATGACCAACCGTCCTAATATAAGGAGTTCCACCATGTTAGAGCACTTCCAAGAAGAGTACAAGTAGAAAACTTGATTTGGTCTTCCACAGAGCAAGTGCTTATACGAAACACAATTTCCATTTTCTCAAACCATTGAGTCAATAACTCCTTCAGTGCCTTTGAAATTTAGAGGTTGGCACTTCATGAAGTTTGGGTATGTGCACTCACGAGCAACTCATTCTGTCCTTCTAACACCCGTTCCCGAATTAATGTTGTCATCGCCAGTCACGCTTCTGTCACATCCACGTGCTGCCAATGCATCGACAATTCCTTGTTCGATCAATGCCTTAGGCTGGGCATTGTGACAGGTGTGGTGGGGTAGTCATGGTTGTTTGTTGACATATCGTATCCCTACAACCGTGTTCTTTTGGGCCATATTTTCAAAATCAAAGGAGTAATAAAATTATGTCCTAGTATCTAAATATTTGCTCCAAAGGATAAGAAATGTGTGCGAAAGATAATATGTTAAAGTTTGAGTAAGTTTATTATAGGAAAACCGTCGCAGTATATCGTAATTTATTGAGAAATGTTCTAGTATTCCATAAGAAATAACCTTTATAGTAACATAATTTGTAGAGTTGTTGTGAAAGATGTATACACATCTATGTATATAATATAACGTAAGACAAGCCCTCAATAGTAATATAGTCGTACTATAATAATGAAGTCACAATATATTGAAATCGTGTAAAGGCATCTAGTATGGCCAACTAATTATCAACAAACAATGTATAGATATGATCAGTCCAGGCGAATAACAGAGGGAGTCATGGCTAATCTTTGAATAATGTGATCGTTGAAAGTTGGTTATAGTCAGTAAGATATGTAAACCTATTTTACTGCTATAACCTTTGGCTCTGATTATCCAATCTGTAACACCTCCAAACAATGGGTCGCAAAGCAAGAATAAAGTTTCCAGGAGCGTTTTACATTCATAATACCATTGCTCAAAAGTCATGAAGATAAAACAACCATCTGAACCTGTTCTATTGAAAATAGTATAAATCTATGTATATTTAGATACTATCGCAAGACAGCATCAAGAAAGAGCACAAGGCATCTTGTAATATCCACCTGAGAAAAACATGGCTAAAAAATGTCACATAAAGGTTGGTGAGTCTAGGTTTTGTAAGTATTAAATGTTTAACCAAAGTTTTAAAGGTATGAATAGTGACCCGTAATTCAACATCCTTGTATAGTTCCAACAAAAATGTATGTATAGGAATATTGGAAACAAAGAGTTGCAAAGTAGGATGACCATATATACTTAAATCCCAAAATAAGTCACGAAAAGTTATGTATGGTTGGAACAACCAATATGTTCAACAGTATAAGTAGTTACCACTTTATTCATGGCAACATAAGATATTCATGTGTGTATAAAACAATGAATATAGAATTAATCTAAAGTTATGAGCTGTTACGTAGACTCATATATAATGTCCACTTTAATTCAAGGGGCACCATAATTGTTCATGTTTCATAATTATTGCCAAATGCTCCGAACATGCTATAACATATTGTTTGCTCAGGGAGTGGTTCGACACTCAGTGATAGCTAATCACCCGAACGGGGCTTTCACAAGCCGAAGAATCTATTTCATACATCGCGCTCACCCTCCAGGAAATTCATAGAGTTTTCAATCTTCCGCTAAGCTAATCCGTAAATCCATATATGAGTAAATAAGTAAAGTAATGGCCCTTGTTTTAAAAATGAAGTGAAACAGAGCAATGTATTTACAGTACATCCAAAATAAGTAAATTGATGTGTTCCCAAAATAAGTAATTGAGTATGTAGACCAGTTTGTAAAACGAATTGTAAATGCACATGTAATAAATTCAAACCAACCATGTAAATGAGTTTGGTAACAAGCATGTTCTCACCCCAAAAGTTGTAAAGTATATGTAAAACAAGTAAAACGTGGGGCTATAAACTCACCTCGAGTGAATGAATAACAACGTATATCACAGAATAGAAAATGCGCCACTAAAACGCCCGAATGCAACCTAATTCATTATAGGTCGTATGAGTACTAAGCACTTTGATTAACTAATACCATATATAATTCTACATAGCTACATCACCATCTAGTTGCGTTTGTGAAATAACATTTGAATCGCATTTGATAACTAATAATCGTGTAATTGTACTCGTATAATCGAATAAATAGTTCAATCGCCCTTGTAGAATAATATTTATAAAGTTTAAGACATGTATAAATATTATGTAAGTGATTCTAAAATGTTTCGCAAAAATTTATATTAAAAACTAACCAACACTAGTGCACAAGTATAAAATAGTGCGTATCTTTCTCGTTTTAAGCTCGTTTGGTATGTTCTTTACGTCCACATTCTCGCATTAAGACGATGTATCAAAATATTACATTTTCATATTTTTAGTCCTCTGGTTAACAGTGATTTTTTACTGTTCATGGCTTTTATAAATTTATTTTTATAAATTTTATTATCGTAAACGTCGTAGTTTATTCGTTTTAACTCCGTTTTTAGTGATTCTTTCTAGTACGTCTTCATAATTAAAAGTTTTATCAAATTAATGATATTTTCAAAATAAATATATCTGATGTGAACAGTAACTTTTATAAAATTATTTTTATAAAAGTATTTATTATCGTAAACTTGCGTAATTCATAAATCCTTCGTTATTGATCCAAAAATTATGATTCTTAATGTTTTGGAATCCTAAAAATATGTACTATCTGAGAAAAATAATCATTTTTATATATAACCAGTGAATCTTAAAAAGTTTTTATAAAATTTCTTTTATAAATGCGTTTATTATCGCGTAACTTGTAAATGCTGTATCTTCTTCGTTATAAATCCGTTTTTCGAGTTCTTTAAATGCCTACGATCCTTGTAACATGTAGTATTTTACAAAATTATAAAATAAATATGTTAAAATTCGAATTCGATCAGACCCCTTTGAGGTTTTTGTTAAAAACATGTTTAAACTTGATTTTTGTAACTTTCTAGTTTAGTACACTTGTTATAAGTCCGTTACAACCCGTAATATCACATGTCTTACATACTTAAGGTCCTTAGTCTATCATTTGTCCAAATATTGTACAAGAATCACAAGATCCATAAATCTACATAGTTATTTGTTCATAAACTTTAATAAGTACACTTTTTAGGTAACTTGTTTATATACTCTTTTTATACATAAACCACACTTTTACAATACTTATACATCCGTTATTACATGATATTAACATTCATATAACATATGTAAAAGCATACCAAAACATAACCAAGTGTATAAATCCATTTTACAAGTTAAATAAGTTTTCTAGATGGTGATTTACTATATAAACATCATATATGCATAAAATCACAAATGTAAAGAGATTAAGGTTTTTAGATAACCTTAATATGATGTATGGTGATGAACAACAAGATCTAAACCCTTGTTTAGCAAACAAACCCTAGCTATCAACACCTTGAAAACCCTAATTTCAACAAAATCCTAATCTTGAACCTGCTTGCTTTAACAATTGTAAACCTTAAACCAAACCTTCTAAACAAATTAGGGTATCTTAGATATGATGTAGGAACACTTGGAAATTTGGTAAATAGAATTTATATGGATGGTTTAGGGTGGTGAAGTTGAGCCGTGGCATATGAAGAGAGAAAAGAGAGAGTTTTTGTTGTTTTCACTTCAGCAAATGAGATGTGTGTGTTACTTCTACTAGTGAATGCCTTATATACTTCTTGTAACTAGTTGTAAATAAGCCTAGGTTCATATTACACTATGCTTGGACAAGAGGAGGAAATCAAGGAAGAAAATGGTGAAACACTAGTAATAGTTAGTAAGCTTTAATGAGTTGAAATTGGTACAAGACTTAGCTAGATATTTAAGATATTTTTCTTGTGTTTTTCAAGCCCTATCCGACCACATGTGTATATATGTAAGTAATTTGTGAATTTTTGGGTATTGGGTATAATTGTGGGTATTTGTTGAAGCGTAAAAAAGTTTTGGTGGCTCTAGGAATGCCTAAACGTATTTTATCGCGAAACGTAAACACTTTATGCAACCAATAAAAATAAAATGAACAAAGTTAATAATTATTCACAAAATAATTACTTAACACTTGCTTGATGTAAACATTTAATTGTTTGATGCCCGTTTACAATGAATGATAATTTTTAGCTTACGCGATTTAACTTAACGGTTTCAATTTAAAAGCAAACGCGTACAATACTAAAAATAAATAGTGAATTTATTGACGACGTACAATGACCCTAAAACACGGGGTGTTATAAACCAAGTCTTACATATTAAATTTAATATGCGAAGTCTAAAAGTTTCAAGTCAAATGTATACGTAAAGTCTCAATTTAGTAAAGTAATGCGTATATCAAAATAATTCACAAAATCTTAACTTATTAAAGTCATGCGCATATCCAAAATAATACGCAGAGTCTCAATATAGCAAAAGATGGATTTAAAGTCAATTCATAGTAAAACAGGGTTCGAAAATACTCAAAAGCATTTAACAAGTTCACAAATAGTCAAAATAGTCCAAGATAGTTCAAACTGTCCAAATAGCTCGAATAGTCCAAAGTAATTCAATAAGTCACGCGCATATATAATAATTTACAAATTACGCTCAAATATTTCATAAATCAGTAACATTCATGCAAATCACCCCAAAAACGTATAAAATATTTGGAAAGAGGGGGTTGTAAGCTCATGAGAAATATTTTTATAAGTTCGCATATAATACTAGTAATTTATAAAACCATAATCAAATATTTCATAGGACAAAAGTAAAGCATTTCATATGATAAAGATCATGCATTTCACCCCAAAACATATAAAACAATTAAAAAGAGGGGCCGTGAACTCACATTGATATAAATTAGTCAACCTCTCATGCAAACGATTAGCCTTGCCTTAGCTCTTCTAAAAAAATATGGCATATATTACAACCATGTCTTTACCTTGGCCTACTAGCTTATCAATTCTCTTATTTTGCACGCATGAAAACATACATCTTTACATTCTGTCTAAATAAACACCATGCACCAAGGAAACAATATCTTCTTTGTATTAGCTTTTTCCTTCGTATAAAAGCAACCAACATATCTCTTAATATATAATTTATATAGTCTCATGTAGCGGCTGTACATATATTGCTTGTCATGGAAAACATATTTATACATAGGGTTGTGCATAGTTATTAAGTAAACTTAGCTTTCAAACTCATGCTAAAAAGATGAAACGTATAAAACACTTGCTTAGTCATGAGACTATGTATATTTTTTAATAAATTTAATAATAAAATTTAATATTTAAATATTATTTAAAAATATAAAAATGTATATGTGTGTGAGAGAGATAGAGTAGAATATATTAATTAGTGTGTATGAGAGAGATGTTTTAACAAAAACCCACCTAAGTGCTCTCCTTTTACTTTTGGTGGACCCTTTCTGCTATTTAGTAGCCAAACCCACAAACCAAACTACATATTTTGGCATTGATTCTAAACTTATGCTCAAAAGGTGGCTAACAAACACCCCCTAAATAAACTTAGCTAGCAAGTATAATTAGCTTTCAAACTCATGCTAAAAAGATGAAACGTATAAAACACTTGTTTAGTCATGAGACTATGTATATCATAGGCTTTGCGTGCATCGAGAGTAGTTATAAAAAGTCAAACGTCAAAGTAAGAAACAAGCACAAGTGTTGGTATTTATTTTATTTTTCAATTGAAATATCAATAAATAACTATGAAGTGTCTTTTTGTTTTTAATAAATATAAAAGTATAGATATCTGCTCATGAACTTATTATATAGTTGAATAGAAGTAGGAGGTGTTATCTTGTAAAGAAGGTAAAACATTAAAAAGAAGCATTTTATATAATAGGAACTAGAGTTGCCACATTTCTTAATCACAAGACAGCAAATGATTATAGGTTTGGGTAAGTGTCTTG
This sequence comes from Tanacetum coccineum, assembly GCA_026074375.1. Lineage (NCBI taxonomy): Eukaryota > Viridiplantae > Streptophyta > Magnoliopsida > Asterales > Asteraceae > Tanacetum > Tanacetum coccineum. Next base: position 34,696 of record BQNB010037430.1, on the reverse strand, counting down.
CCATATTAGAAGCACGTATCTTCACTAGTAGTCAAAATCATAAATACGCATATTTGACGAAATACTAAGACATTCTACTATACGCACAATTAATTAGACATAAAGAATGATTTTTTTATAATTAATATATTAATTGTAGTATATAAAAGGCTAATAGTGCAAAGGTGGTGCATACTAGAGTCAAAAACGCAAAGTGTGCAAAGTTTACGTAAACACGGAAAATAAAAGTATGACATATAAAATATAGATGTAAGGTGATCAAAGTACATAAAACATGTAGACTAATATTTAGTCTAAAGTCGAGTTAATATTTAATGTACGTTTTATAATGTTCGCGGAATAACCTATCCGGTTACCCGTAAAAGCTAATTTATGCCAAAAAATATATATAACAAATGTACGAGGTTAAATAATAACCTAAAAAAATATGGATCGTTGGTGGAAGGCACGCTCGTAATCAAGGTTAAATAAAAAGACAATTCGAGCTCAAAATGACCCAACAAACACAAAATAATTTAATACACGTAAGTTTAGTCGAAGATGTTATAATAACTTTAATGGTTGTAAACCTAAAATAGATGGTTGTCACACTTATTCCGTCAATTTAACTCACATTCGTCGACGAAGCCTTTTTGATTCTACAAAAAGGGGGATAAATGGAAATAAAACTAACTAAATACTTGTTTAAAAATAATTTTACATCTAATGAGTTTAAATTTTTTATTCATCAAAAAGGGGGAGATTGTTGATAGAAATAATGCCTAAAACGTTATTAATATTTTTCGATCTCTCTACGTTTTGATAATCACAAAATGTAAAAACGTTCAATGTAAAATTAAATGTAAAACAAGTAATTAGTAGTAAATTTTCATTTCATAAATATAATCACTTAAAGGTATGAATAAATAAATGCTTAATGCATTTTATGATCAAAGAATTTTTATTCAACCTCACATTTCTTATAAAATGTTGCAAACATTTTTATAACTTTTACAAAATATTTCTACATTTAAAAGAAATGTTTTATTCAAAATAAATATTTTGAATTCAAATCTTCTACCTTAAAACGGCTAAAAATATTCCAGAAAACACCTCCCTTAGAAAAGACAAAAAAGGGAGCGTCTAAGCCTGGGCAACCCCATTAAATATAAGGGCGACCCCCTTAGTGATAAGGGGGCCGACCATGGAGCTAAGGGGGCTGGCCAAGCCAAAATGCTCCTAACTTTGCCTATAAATACTAGACTATTTCTCACTGATTTTCTCACCTTTTGCACTCATTCTTTTTTGTCTAAAATCAGTCCATACAT
>BQNB010037430.1:0-33056 GCA_026074375.1 Tanacetum coccineum | reverse complement strand
TCCCCCGGTTTTGGTTGTAACGGTTTTGGTTATTTCTTTGGTTTTGTTGAACGGGAGGAAAACCGGGAGGTCGAATTTGATTTTTGTCACACCCCCAAAATATCAGAGTATAATGGAAATCGAGGGCGTGTGACTTCATGAATATCATGCTTCTAAGCAATACAGAACGACCTCTATATGGGACGTTTAAGAAAATCGATCACTTGTATTAGGAAATAATAAATAGTTTAAACATTCTGTGGAAGCATAAAAATAAGTAATACGACATCGTTTTTAATTAGTACAAATGATCTTTAATAACTGGAAATGACTGCAATGCATGAGACTTCACATAGCATCTTCGTTCTTAATACCTGAGAAAAACATTGCTAAAGTGTCAACATAAAGTTGGTGAGTTCATAGGTTTGTTTAAGCAGAAAAATGTAGTGTTTATGAATCACAAGATTTCATCCACATATGACAATATAACAGATACAAAGTCATATAAATTGCATTACTATTGTCTAAGCTCATGACACCGAAGCGTTAACATATACCAACAATGAATGAATGCCCTTGCAGGTGTCTAACCCGGGACACCCATAATCTGACTCAAATGAAACTGTATTCGCTTGACTAATGTCAGTCCAAGTCGAACAGGGACGTCAATCCCGATAGATCTATCCATAACATTCGCGCTTACAAGTAATTAACGGTTCATGATAAATCAGGCAAATAACAACTTGGGTTAAATCGGGACTTAGACCAATCAGTAATGTATAATTGTACTTGTATTCACATGTTTGAAATAAGCAATGTCCTCACCCCAAAAGATGATTTAAAACAGTAGAGTAGGGGCTATGAAAACTCACCTTGTCAGTTAATCGCCTGGAACTGATAATGGATCAATGCACGTCAAATAGTGACTCAGTCAAACACCTAAGTAATTATGACAAATCTGAGTTTACATTCTAAAAACTTAATGTATGAAATGACTTATACAAATGGGTCATCAAAGGGCACTGTCGTTTATGAGATAACGTCTTATGTTTTCAAAATGTTGTTTAAACCGTTGGCTCTAGGGATGATACACGACTTTACAACCATAAGTCTATATACATAAATTTCTAAAATTATACGTTGTAACTTATATTTACCCATCCTTGGGATCTTGTCTATACTATAGTCGTTTGAATAAATTCGTAATCTCGCCAGTTTTTATATTTTTCGGTTCGTTCTCTTTGTTTAAATAAAAATGATTTATTTATATCTAATATCCTTAAATTTACGGTTCGCTCAGCTCGATTAAATTTCTTATCAGAAAAAAATACGCTTTTAATCCCTTGACTTTCCAAATAATAATATATATAATATATACAACTCTTTATATTTTATATTCTTTTACTTTTATAATTTTTCACCTTTAAAAACCCGAATAAACTTCTAAATATTTTTAGCATCAAAGAATTTATATTAACCGCGTTTAGCTTATTTATACGTTTATAAATTAATTTCGTCGTTACTATTTTTATTTCGCCGAAAATCGTTGTTTTTATAGTTTTCTAACTTTGTGATTAAATCCCATTTCGTTAGCTAGTTTACCCAATTCGCTTGAGTCTTGACATGGGACGACCCAAGAATCGAAAACACGCATGCTTCCCTACTTCTTTACGTCTAACATTTGCAAGTAAACATTACTAGTGTTAATTCAATAATGAAGTCCCTACATGGCCACCCACTTCCCTTGCTTTTTCTGATTTTGGGTCGAGCACAGTGGGTTATACCCACTTGGTTTTGTGTCATCTTCTACCTCATGTATATATATATATATATATATATTATAATATATTAATATATATAATATATATAGATTTATAATAATATTTATTAATATATTATCATATATATAATGTCACGGTTTCTTCCTTTTTCTTTTTGGCCGCCCAAATGACGCAACAACAGTGAGTCTTACACTCATTATTTTCGGCCTCCTATCTTTTTGTTACCCAGCCGACGCAACATGCATATTCTAGCTTTATATATATATTTTGCATATGATTAGTGGCTTGTGTGTTTAACCACTGGGTGGATAAATTTCGAGACACCCAACGACTTTTTGTTTCATGCAGAAACGCAGCCGCAACAGCAAGTATTAACTTGCTATTAATCGCTGCTAGCTACGATAGGAGTGGGGGGGTTTTGTTTCAAAACAACACGCACGGTGTGCTCTTTCTTGCAGCGTAAATGACGCACCCACAGCGAGCAAGACTCGGCTGTGGTACGCACCCACAGCGAGCAAGGCTTGGCTTGGGTTTCGTCGACATGCTTATGCTACACGTCCCCCTCGTCACCCGTCGCGTTGGTGGGCACGGTAGGGCTTGGTCTTGGTCACAATACAAGCATTTAACACGTATGCCTTAGTCATACTCGTCCCTAGTGCCAATGTTTCAAACCGAGTATAAGTGTCGAGTTTTGCTAGTCAGAGTTGTTGTATAGCTTTTAAATTTTGATATGTTTGATACTAGTTCATGGTCGGTCGAATGTTTACGTATCATATTTCATGTGTAGCATGACAAGAGTTTGACATGCGTGTGCTCCAAGGACCATGCATGGGTCGTACCATGCATGTCATGTGTTGCTACAAAATGAAAGTTATATGCATGATAAATATGGTGCTACAAGAATGACTTACGGAGGTCCAAGCTTGTCGAATGAAGGTGAGAAAATAAAAGATGGTGGTAGGAGGTCAAACTTGGTTGCTACTTATCCTAAATCCGACACCCACTTAGCTCTTGCACTCAACGAAAATCCTTACTGAAATCGTGTTGTTTAACCCTTGTTTTTTTTCAATATTTAGTTGTGATAGAATAGCTCGTGCATGGTTCCTGGTTTATACTCGAAGTCCTTGATTGGTTACTAAAATGTTGCATGTAGAATGACCCTATACTAATATTGAACCATAGTGTAGTTTTCTAATACTGTTATCATCATTGCCTCTTTTTCTAATACTATTAAGGAATCTCTACTATATCTTGTTTCTCCCATTTGAAATTGTATCAGGTTTATAAGACGTATCATGTGATGGAGATATTCAAACAAGAAAATGGGTAGGGTAGTGTGTAAGGATTTGTGATGATGGATGTCTCATTATTATTGTATATTGGTTTATATACATTCATATGTATATATATCTGATATTGGTTTTCATGCGAATATATATATATAATTTATTTTTATCTTTGTTGAATTCAATTATAGTTGTCATGTTTATTAATTTGTATGTATGAGGATTTATGAAGTGCAAAATAAAATATTATTTTTATTGTTATGCGTTTTCTAAAGTGCCCCTTTTTGATACGTGTAAACATAACGTAACATTGTTACACGCGTTATTTTTATTATATCTCTTAAAAAGTGCAAAATAATTGTTATGTCGCTTGAAGAGTAACTTTTATTGGAAAAGCAACAACAAATTTGCAATAGCTTGCGATACATAAAGCAACAAGAAAGTCCTAAATTTTTCCGAGGTGCTACATCCGCCCCAAGTTATGCGATTTCGTCCCGAAATTAAGACGTTGTGGTAGATCGTGGATTAGTGAATAGGTGAGGGTATTTCTCCCTGAATTGGTCCTCGCGTTCCCAAGTGTACTCTGGGCCTGTTACGTGCGTTCCAACGAACTTTAATGATAGGTATACGGCTTCGTTTGAGTTGCTTGACCTCACGGTCCATTATCTCTAGGGTTCTTCAATCGAAGTTGAGTTGTCGTCGTAGTTGGATCTCCTACAGGGGAAATAACGAGCGTGTCATATGATAAACACTTCTTTAGGTACAAACGTGATGAAAAACATTGTGTACTTGACTAAGTGCTTGAAGGTTATTCCAATACGGTAAGTTATCGGGACCAATCCTCTTTCTTGATTACGATAAGGGTCCTAATATAATGAGGGTTACTCAACTTGTCCTCTGTTTCCTAAATCGCCATATTCAGCCTCCTTCTCATTGGGCGCGACTTGAGAAGGACCTCTATCTTCAATTTCAAAATTCAAGGGGCTACACCTGTGTCCAGCATAGCTCTTTTGTCGGTCGCGGCAGCTTGCATGCGATCCCTAATCTTGAAAATCTTTTCTGTAGTCTCGTGAATAATCTCTGGTCCGGTAAGTTGTGCTTCTCCAACTTCAGCCCAACAAAGGGAACGGGTAAACGGGTGCTTGAACGGTGAGCTTAATGCTCGTGCGATTAAAACGATTACTGTACGAATATTCTAATAGGTGTAAATGCCTATCACCAACCATTCTGAAGTCATTCACGCAAGCTTCTTAGCTTGCATGTATCTATGTTTGAATGGTCCTCTCACTTTTTCTGGACACATCGGTCTAAGGATGATAAGCGTATTGGTTCAACTGCGTACCCAAATGCTTTATGCAAAGATTGCCAAACTCTTGAAGTGAAATGGCTATCACGATCGGAGATGATTGACACCGGTATACCATGTCTTGCTACTATCTCTTTCATGTACAGCTTCGTCAATTTTTCTGTCGAGTCTGTCTCATTCATTGGCAAAAAAGTGCGCAAGACTGGTATGGTACGATCAATAATACCCAAATCGATCGAATATCCAGCTGCCGTTTTGGGGTTGCTTGGTGATGAATTCCATTTTATCTTCTCTCCATTCCATTTGTTATATGGGTTAGACCATTAAACTAGTGGGGCCTCTGTGGTTCAGACCTTGACCTGGCACAAGTCAGGCATTTTGCTAACATATGATTGGCGTATGTCAACCTTCATGTTGGCCACCAATACAACATCTTCATGTCATGGTACATCTTGTCGGATCCTGGATGAATAGAATACTTTGACTTATGCGACTCGTGCATAATCAAAGATCTCGTGTCACCGTAACATGGTAACCAACTTCTATTATCCAGACATAATGTTCCATCAGCGCGGGCTTCTAACTTCTTTAGCATGCCACCAATATCTTCTGCTTCAATATTTTCAACCTTAACTGCTTCTTTCTGCGCCTCAAGGATTCGTGATGGAAGGTCCAAGCCAATGGTCATAACCAAGGCTCTTACTCGCAAAGGTTCGATTCTTTCCTTTCGACTCAAGGCATCTGCTACTACATTTGCCTTCCCCGGGTGATAACGAATTTCGCAATCGTAATCACTTAGGAGCTCTATCCATCGGCGTTGCCTCATATTGAGGTCCTTTTGGTCTAGGATATGTTTAGTCTCTTCGTGGATCGGTGAACACTACACACTTCATGCCATTTAATTTGTTCTCCAGATCTTCAGGTGCGAACAATACTGCTATCTAATCAGATCATGAATGGTGTTAGTTCTTCTCTGTGAATTTTTAGTTACCTAGTAAGCGTATGCAAGACCTTCATCTTCTGCTATTAGTTACCGCTCGTAACCCTTTTTATGGATGCATCACAATACACCACAAAATCTTCACTGCCTTCCGGTAGTGCTAAAATAGGTCTTGAACAATAGTTTTTGCTTCAAATAGCTGGAAAGCGCATTCTTTTGTCTTCACCCAATCGAAATTCTGGTTCTTTGCGTAAGCTCAGTTCATAGCTTAGTTATTTTATGAGAATCCTTAAATGAATCTCCTATTGTATCTGCAAGACTAAGAAACTGACGAATCTCCAAGGGTGGTTGGAGATGCCTCCAATTCTTAACATGCTTCAATCTTAGCTGGGTCCACGTCTGTGGAATTACCACTGCTATCAATCACCGTTGACCAAGGAATTTTACGTATTGATCCAATATTCACATTAGAAAAAATTTGGCATTCAGTTCTGCCTTTTTCAGCAATTCCGAATATTTTTCAGTGTGTTCCTCGTTGTTCTATCTCATTGGGGTGTATATGAGAATATCGTCGATAACACAATCACAAACTTGTCCAAGTGTGGTTTGCACACACGGTTCATGAGGTCCATGAACACCGCAGGTGCGTTGGTCAACCCAAAAGGCATAACTTGGAACTCATAGTGTCCGTATCATGTTCTGAAAGCAGCTGTCGCTAGGTAATATCTTATTCTCTAACCCTTATAATGATGACAAAACCTGACCTTAAGTCAATTTGTTTCGATGTAGATGCTGGCTGGATCTTGCAACTGATCCGAAATAAGTCTTCGATCCTTGGTAAGGGATAACTGATTTTTCACTGTAAGGTTTTGTTCAACTCACGATATCGATAACCAGAATTCGGAAGGATCCATCTGTCTTTTTGAACAAACTAAGATCGGTAGCTCCCCCAACGGAGAGAACTTGGTTCTTATAAAAACTTTGTCAGAAAGATCTGTTAGATGACTCGGCTAGTTCTTTCATCTCTGCAGGTGCAAGATGATAGGGTGCTCGTGCAACAGGTGCAGCTTCGGGTATCAGCTCGATGTGAAATTCCACTTGGCGTGTCGGGGGTATATCCTGGAAAATATTCAGGAAATACTTTCGCGGGAAATGTCTCTGTCAATAGGCATATATTCAATTGGCCTTTTTTTTTGGGATTTCAGTTTCCTCCTCCTTCATCATTCTGAAGTTCTAGAACACTTGCACTTTCCTTGGTCGAGGTACTTCTGCGTTCTGAGGCCGAGAGATCTTTATCTCTCGATTACGTTTTTAATTCCGCTCCTTTGCGACCTTGGTGACTCTACCTTATCTTTTCTATACGGAACACGAATGTACTTCTCATAACACACAACTTTCTGAGACGATGTTCGACATCTATATTACATCTCGACAATGGTGTCAAAAACTTACTCAGTTCTTTAGTGTGTAAGTCTCACTTTTGAACAGGTGATTTGCAAGTTAATGAGTACACTCTTAAAATAGTGTTTGAGGTTAGTCAGACTTTCTGTACGGCCTTGCTACCCACATCTATACTTTGTATCTTAGTGGTTGTAGGAGGATGTCTTTAGTTTACTGAAAGCTATGACACGAGCTTCTATCGCACCCGAGTAATATCAAATAGTACTGAAGCATAAGACTCATTATTTGATCAGGAAAACGTACCAGTTCTCCAATCGTTAGTTATCTTTCAACACAAACTAGCACTATAGGTTGTATACTCTTGCCAGTAGGCTCTGCGTCCTACTTGAGTGCTGGTGTGATGTCATGGGTAACTTTCCTTTAGGGTTTCCTTGGTTTTGCCTTTGATTGTTCTGAGGATTTTGTTGGTTGCCTCGAATTTGGTTTCCACCGCCTTGACTTCCATTGTTCGGACACTTGTTCTTGTGTATCCTTTTTGCCCACATCCTAAAGAAGTAACATTATACTTCCGTGTCCATCCTTGGCTTCTGGGTTTCTCTTTGGCTTGTGGGTACGAGGTGGAGATCAGTAGTCATTGGGCCTTATGTCCTGCCGCCTTCAAGTTGTGTCAGTAGAGGAGGGATTGGTCAGTGTGCCCCCCCCCCCCCCCACGTTTAGTGTCATCTACACGCTTCCGCAGTAAGGTAATTTGCCAGCGTAAGAACCTTGCCCGACTGTAAACACCCTTGCTGTCTCTGGGCGTTTGTTCGGGTTAGGGTTACTAGTGTTGTTGGGGTTGTAGTGATTTCTGTTCCATTTCTTTTGTCCACCGAGTTTGTCCTAGCTCTTGGGACTCATCTTGGTTACATCAAACCTTGATGTCTTGTCAAATGGCGTCTGCATAGTCTATGTTTGGACGAGGTTACGTTACCCTTGATGTTTAAAGGTAGACCTTCAATGTAACGTTCCAACAACCGGTCGGCGTTGGGTACTTATTTCTTGGTCAATTAAGAGGATGTGTTCTTGGATAAATGGTGATTGTTGGCTGGTAAGGTTTGTGCCTTTCACTTTTAATTCCATTGTTTGTTTTCCATTTTGTTGTACACTTTCATTGGAGAGGCTCAGTACTTTCGGATGAGACATAGCCTTGTAATCACTACAAAGGTGTTGAATGATACTCGGATCGAGGGAGTAACAGCATGAACTGAAAGTACTCGTTCACCAAGTTAAAGCACTAATCTAGCAGTGTGTAGACAGCAATTTGACGCTGGCACATTCTGCAAAGTTGCTTATCCCAATTGAGATTCTAGTTCTCATATACTCCATTCGGGTTATGCCATACAACACCTTAGGACCACGGATGTTTTCATGTCATGAATGCATGGAATGCCTTGTAGTTGGCTATTGCCTTATTCTGGAAGAGTTGGATCATCTCCTCCCCCACCCCCCACCCCCCCCCCCCCTTCCCCCCCCCCCCCCCCCCCTCCCCCCCCCCACCCACAATCCTCCCACTCCCATTAAACCCTACCCTACCCTACCCCCCATAGGTTGTTCTCTTCTTGAGTGCTATGGCAGCATGTGTCACTGCGATCAGTTGCCATTGCTTCAGCCTAATCTTGTGGCAATGAGAGCAGTTATGCTCATTGAGTGTTCAATACCACTGTTGTTGTCCACATTGTTTCTGGGTGGTGCTCGAACGGTGACTGGTGGGTTCCGGAGCGACTGTGGGGCGTCTCACGCACGGGTGCTCATTTTCTATAAGTGGGACAATGGAAATGTAAGGTAATGACATGTTCAAGAGTTATGTTGCGTTTAGATTGTCTAACTGTTATTACAATGTACATGTCTTTTAATTCATTTCTGTTATTTATTCGCAAACTACGATTCTTATTTTCAAAGGTAAAGGGGATACTTGTGTTCTATTGACGTGACATAACCATTGCTTTAGTGGTTGTAGACAAAAGACAGAAATGAAACTAGGGGTTGTTATGGTTGAGTGATGGATTCACTTCCATCGAGTACCTCATTCCTCTTCTTGTTGTGCTTACGCCTGATGCCATTTCTACGCTCGATCCTCGATTCCTCACACATTTGTCTAAGCGAGTAATCATGGTCGTCCTACAGTTAGCGTGCCTATGAAACTTTACTCCCCTCTTAGGGCTTCACATTTCCCACAGTGTCAGGAAGGCTTCTAAACTCCTCAAAGATGGGCATGTTGGGTAACGGTCCATGTCGCGAGAATTGGTATGCAATTTCTAAGGGCGCGTGTGCATAAGGTCATAGGTGTCTTGGGGACTATGCATCGAATTCTGTAGTTCCCGTCCGTATGCGTTTGAGATTTTCTCTATGGGTGGGGTCGTTTCTACAATATTGTTTGGAAGAAGATGTGAATGGGGATGAGGCGAGGGTGGTAGGTAAGAGATCAAGTAATAATATAAGGTTAATAGAGAAATTGTGGAGTTCGAAGTTTTGGGGGGTAATAGGTTAAAACAAATATACGGAGTAGTGATAGTCGGGGGAAAAGGATAGACGGACTAAGTAATGGATTAGGAGTATTTTTCCTGTTAATTTTGTAGTTATTATTTAGGTAATTGTAATTGTTTCGTTTTTGTTTATAAATTTATCCATATAACTACTCCAATCCCACATTATATCATAACCCCAAACAATTACATAAAATACACCATAACCAAACTACACATAAAAAATAAAAAATACACAAAACAACACTTACAAAACAAAAAAAAATAAAATCTAATTATTTTTAAACAAACCCATTTATATATAACATTCAAAAACAATTAAAAACAAAAAAAAAAAAAAAAAAAACAAACAACAACAAAAAAACCCAACACACAACACAACCCAACCTCATACACAAACCCATCCACCAAACATCAATACTCACAACCATCACCACACCTCTCCCCCCTCTACACACTCTAAACCCTCACCAAATATAAAACTACAAATAACCAACAAAAACTAACAAAAACAAAACAAACAAACCAAACCAAAACCAAAACCCTACACACAAAAACAAACACAACCACCACCCCCACAAACCCCTAAACAAATAAAAAAACTATAACTCACTAGACCATTAAAATATCATCAAAACTTCTTAAATAAACTTACTATAATCAACACATAACACCCCCAAACCCCCACAACACCACACACCACCAAAACACTCACGACTACTCATACACAATAACCAACATATACAAAGCTCTACAAAACATCACAATTTATCAACATCTAAATACAGAAAAAACAAACCCATAAAACTACCTCCTCACTCTACCACAGTATCCAACCATAAATAAACAATCTATATATATAAACCAAAAACTAACTCAAACAACTCCAAACCATACCAAACCACAACCCAAAAAACCCACACCAACCAAAAAACCACCTCATCTACACTCTCTCTCAAAAAACAAACCATCATACTCTAAAATTCAACATGACACTAAAAATATTATAAATAACACTACAAAAATCCACACAAACCCAACTACTATCCAAATAAACAAAAATCAACACCCATATACTAACAAAAAAAATAACAAAAAACACATAAACAACTAAACAAAACAATACTCTCTAAAATCTACACAATACTACATATGACATTATAAACCTACCTTAAACTATAAAAACTCTTCGAACTATAAATCCATAAATCTAATGAACAAAAAAATATAACTCAAACAGACTATAAATAAACAAAAGAGGCACATCTCAAAATATAAGGAAATCATCACAAATAACATAAACAACACAAATTAATCACCTCATCTATACATCAACTAAATATTAATACTAAACTATTCCCTTTAAAATAATTTAACAAACATTTTATACACAGAAAATATTTACATTAAAAATTAACAACACACACTCACACTAAAAAACATCATTAAATTACATAACCACTATAGATATACAAACCAAACCACAAAAGTCATACAAAACTCACACCTAATAAAAATATAGAAATCATTCTCTCACACACCCAAAACATCAAACAAACGAAAACCTACAATACAATAGTAAAAAACATTTCCTGATAAAGATGTTATATACATAATTATACACTAAACCACACCACAAATATATCACTCTCAAACAAATCCATATCACTACACCTACACTAAAAACATTAATACACTAGGATTTTATATATATACACTATCATACAATAACAAAAAAAACAACCCTAGTAAAACTTATCCAAAAAACAACACTATTGGAACCACATAGTTACATAATATTTCTCTACAACTAATATCTCCATCTAGTCATCTCCCCACTATATAAACACATCTCCTCTACACACACACTACACAACATATTCCCACACCTAACAATCACTATCACCATATCCTACAAAATATCACACTCATAATAACCTTACACAAAGTATGTAAAATTATATAGGAGTAGACAGAACAATACTACCACCACTCATATAACATCTCCTCCACAAAATAGTAACCTCATCTGATCCCACTCTTCTACATCACTCACAACTCACAACATCACCTCCATATATAGTTAATATTCCTAGTCACATCTCACACACTCTCCTCATCTCTTCACAATCCCTCCTTAAACTCTCTATATAACCCTACAAACCAGAGAGATATCCCACAACACAAACACCCACCAAAAAAACAAACTCCTCTTCCCAAATACAACTCCCCCATCACTCACTATCCCCCTCAAATACAACCTCTCACCTCCTATACACACCAAATAAAAAACACCTATACAACATCCCAATACAACAAAGCTTCTATCTAGAAATCTAGATATAACACAATAAAACTCAAATCTACCATCAATAGAACCAAACAATTACCTCCATCCTACTCACAACCCCCAACACAACCAAACCTTCCCAACTACACACTAACAACCCCTCCACAAAACATATAAGATATATATGAAAAAACTAAAATTACAAATTAATTATCCATTTATTGTATCATACAATAAATTAAAATACATCTAAAAAACAAAAATCTACAATATAAAAAACAAAAAACAAAAAAACTTCCACAAAACACAAAAAAACACAATACATGAATATAACATATAAAAGACATTCAGATACGAGAACTCTAAGCAACTAAATCTTTACTTTTCAGTCAATTTATGTAATAAATCAACGCATATAATAATCAACATGGATCCTTCAATCACTCTAAACTAAAAAGTTTCATAACTTCAGTGAAATTTACCTAGCAACATATACCACATTTAAACTCTATCACTCACTCTCTCTACACACGGTATATATAGCTACCATCTTCTACAACATATACTCTCTACATCCACATTTACCTCTACATATAATAAACACTTTGACAAATAAGACTCTATATATTTCTATTATAATGATTAACATGTGAATCGTAGAGTCTATAAACACACAAATACCCTAAACTACCACCCACTACCAACCCCACCCCCCCCAAGATTCACCATAGAGCTACATTAAAGACTTTATAAGTGAATAAGAGGTTTTCTCAATATTAAATATCAATATAGAGAGTAACAATATATACAAAACAAGTCTGAGAATAAAGTGTAGATCTAGTAACTTGGTTATCTCAATACCTTCTTATTACTTAGATGTGTCCTCATACTCACAAAAAACAAACAATACCTCAAACCCTATTAATTTCCCTACCACTAGATATACTAGAAATATAAATAACAAAAACCCTCCTCTTCCTCTCCTTCTTCCTTTCTATCATACAATAAATTCATATTCCCACCCTTACACCCTCCCTATACACAGCACTATCCCACAACTACACAAGAATCTACTACCTTTTATTCCCCAACTCTTCCCCATATCTCTAACGAATCTCACGCTTTAACCATCACCCCCAATATCTTCACAGTCCCCCCCTTCCACCCTTCCACCTCCACCCTGATAGATAGTGTGTGTGTGATATGACACTATTCAAAGGAGAGTGATATACAAACAACACACTCTCTCGCTCTCACTCGCACAAGGAAACCTGCTGGTAAAATCACAACACACTCTCCCACTCTCCTCACACACTCTACTCCCACACCAACAAAAACAACACAATCTAAACACTTTGACATGCAATAAAGAAATCGATATCAACAATAAATGAACAAAATATAACTCATTAATTCTAAAAATGACCACTACACTCACATAAAAAATACACTCACACACAAATTCCCTGTGTGTGTTTATCATTTAATAACTGCTGTCTATCACGCTCGTGTGATCTGACATTACTAATTACACTCATCTACGTGCATATCGCATCTTCATCACCTCTACTAACACTACTTTTCACGCACGCGCCTTCTCTCTCTCACACTCTCACCCATTTTAACCATACTTGGCACTCTATACCAAATCTAGATATGGAAAACTCATTAATAAACTGTAACTAAATCACTCACTCTACGGACATCGCGATAAACTAGTTAATTAAATGAGACCAACTCCACCTTTCAAATCTTTCTCCTCTTCTATGTGTGTAGAATATAACTTCTTTTATAAATGAAACACACTCAACTCATCTCTCATCTTGTGTACAACCTATCCTCCTTCTCTTCCAACCCCTCCATCTCAACTCCACATTTCTTACTCTCACTTCAGACTCGTCTTCTACCCCACTTCCCTTCATACCTATAAAAATCAACCCATTCGAGCACGATTGTAGTGAAATGTGTGTGTCTTCCAATCCCACACCCCTTATATTAAGTAATATTTTACAATACATCTTAAAATTCTACAAACATCCTTCAAACTTGCAACCCATTTCGACCGCCTCTCGGCACAAAACACAACTATATCAACTCTGTGTCAATCCCCATACTCGCTCTCTTTATAGTGTCCCATCAAACAACATCAAATCCATAATCAAATCCTCCACTTCTTACCCTCCAAAATCCCTTAAAACACATCCCCTAAATCTCAGATTTTCTCCTAACAACAAATACCCCCCTACCATATAGAGACATAATTATGATTATGTTCCCACCTCCAATATTTTAATTTGTATCATATAAATTGTTTGTATACTAGAGGTGCTTTAGACTAACGATCCGCTCAAGGCTGTCTGCTAGTGTTACTCTATTCTAGTCCTAATTATAAAATTTGTCTCTCTCTCAAAAAAACCCTTCACCCCTCATCAACAACCCCCTCTCAGATGATATATGTAGGATATAAGAGATATCTCTATAGATAGACGTCTGGCCTAAGTGTGTGTGTGTGTCACTCTCTTCACAACCTAACATTTAAATATACAACTTATACTCTACTCTCACACTCTCTTTTAGCTTTCATGGTCTCGTGCTATTCATAGATGTTTTCGCTGTAAATCTATTCCAATTAATTCTGTCGATGTGTGTGGTGATCTCCCCCCCTCCATCTTATATCCATTTCACATCCTCCGCTTCGCTCATATTGTGCCCTACACACTTTTACAATATTGTTCTTGTTTTGGTATATTGTGAGTTATTTTTTGCGTTGAATTAACCTCACTCTCACTCCCCTCCCCAACTTAGTGTTGAAATTTTTTATCAACCTTATCAGATTTGTGAGGATATGGTAGGGTTGTGTCAACTGGAAAACTTTGTTATATTGTGTGGTAGAGTGTGCCTGTGTTGATTGGAGGTATAGTCTTGTTGTTTGTTATAGAGAGTAAGGTGTACTATTACCACAGTGAGAGATTTAAATCTGACACTCTCTCCTCTCGCGTGATGATCGAGCGCGTGCGCACTCTCGTTCACCGAGATTATCTCGTGTGTGTGTTTCGCCCTCCACACGCTTGTTGATAGAGAGATTATATAATCAGTGTTTATTCACGTCGGAATCCCAGCTAGATAGTGAAGCAGATAGAATTGGGCATCTCCATCGTGAACCCACCTCCCTAAAGGTGGGCTGGAGGCATTCGTACAGTTCTTAGGTCTTTGCAGTGCAACTTAGGAGACTTCATTGAAGGGTTGGGTTGTTCGTGGTAGACAATATAATAAGCCTATGACTGAGCTTACGAGAAGGAACCAGAAAGTTCGATTGGGGTGAAGAACAAGAAAGAAGCTTTCACAGCTATGAAGCAAAACCTATGTGTTGCACCTATTCTAGCACTACCAGAAGGCAGTGATGATTTTGTGGTGTATTGTGATGCATCCATAAAAGGGTTAGGTGCGGTATTGATGCAGAGAATGAAGGTTATTGCATTACGCTTCTAGGTAAACAAAAAAATTCACGAGAAGAACCACACCACTCATGATCTGGAGTTAGGAGTAGTAGTGTTCGCCCTGAAGATCTGGAGACACTATTTATATGGCACGAAGTGTGTAGTGTTCACCGACCACAAGAGTCTACAACATATCCTAGACCAAAAGGACCTCAATATGAGGCAACGCCGATGGATAGAGCTCCTAAGTGATTACGATTGCGAAATTCGTTATCACCCGGGGAAAGAAAATGTAGTAGCAGTGGCCTTGGGAGTGAATGGAATCAAGATTCGACCTTTGCGAGTAAGAGCCTTGGTTATGACCATTGGCTTGGACCTTCCATCACGAATCCTTGAGGCGCAGAAAGAAGCAGTTAAGGTGAAAATATTAAAGCAGAAGATATTGGTGGCATGCTAAAGAAATTAGAAGCCCGCGCTGATGGAACATTATGTTTGGATAATAGGAGTTGGTTACCATGTTACGGTGACACAAGATCTTTGATTATGCACGAGTCGCATAAGTCAAAGTATTCTATTCATCCAGGATCCGACAAGATGTACCATGACATGAAGATGTTGTATTGGTGGCCAAACATGAAGGCTGACATCGCCACATATGTTAGGCAATGCCTGACTTGTGCCAAGGTCAGTGAAACATCAGAGGCCTCTAGTTTTTTTGTCTAACACCGATATAAAGCAATGGAAAGTGGGGAGAGATAAAAAATGGATCTTCATCCAAGCTACCAAACGGCAGGTGGATTCGATTCGGATTTGGGGTCTTCATTATTGATCGTTTCTTCCCAAGTCTGCGCCCCCCCCCCCCCCACTTTTTGCCAATGAGAGAGGACCGATTCGACAAAAAAAAATTGACGAGGCTGTCATTGAAGGGGGGGGGGAGATTAGTAGCCAAGACATGGATTCGGGTGACTATTATCTCGATCGTGATAGCCATTTACACTCATGAGTTGCAAATCTTTGCATAAAGCATTGGGTACGCAGTTGAACCTGAGTACTGCTTATCATCCTCAGACCGATGGTCAGAGTGAGAGGACCATTCAAACATTAGAGGACATGCTAAGAGCTTGCGTGATTGACTTCGGAAATGGTTGGGATAGGCATTTACCCCTAGTAGAATTTTCGTACAATAATAGTTATCACACGAGCATTAAAGTTGCACCGTTCGAAGCACTTTACCCGATCCCTGTTTGTTGGGCTGAAGTTGGAGAAGCACAACTTACCGGACCGGAGATTATTCACGAGACTACAAAAAAGATTTTTAAGATTAGGGATTGCATGAAAGCTGCACGCGACCGACAAAAGAGCTATGCTAACAAGAGGCGTAGGCCCCTTGAAATTGAAATTGGAGATAAGGTCCTGCTCAAGGTCGCGCCCTGGAAGGGGTATATGCGTTTTAGGAAACGTGTGGGAAAGTTGAACCCTCATGTTATTGACCCTTTCGAATAATAGAAAAAGGATTTGGTCCAGTAACTTACGTTGGAATTCCCTCAAGAACTTAGTTTCAAGTGCCTCTATGTGTTTCACGTTTGTAACCTAAAGAAGTGTTTAATCCGATGACACGCTCGTTATTCCCCTAAAGGAGATCCAACTCGACGACAAACTCAACTTCGTTGAAGAACCCATAGAGATAATGGTCCGGTGAGGTCAAGCAATCTCAACGAAGTCGTTATACCTTTCATTAAATTTTCGTTGGAACGCACGTAGAGGCCCATAGTACACTTGGGAACGCGAGGACCAATTCAAGGAGAAATACCCTCACCTGTTCACTAATCCACGATCTACCACAACGTCTTGATTTCAGGACGAAATCGCATAACATGGGGGGGATGTAGCACCTCGAAAAAATTTAGGACTTCTTGTTGCTTTATGTATCGCAAGCAATTGCATATTTACTGTTACTTTTCCAATAAAAGTTACTCTTCAAGCGACATACAATATTTTGCACTATTTAAGAGATATAATAACGCGTGTAAATCGTCGTTTTGTTTACGGATCAAAAAGGGGCACTTTAGAAAACGCGTAACAATAAAAATCATATTTTATTTTTACGCTTCCGCGCGAAAACAGAGTCGCACGATTATATTTATTTTGTTAAACCTGTCTATACCTGTCAATGAATAAAACCATGGATGGGCCAATATTTAAATATTACCCAAGTAAACAAATATACGTGGAGGTTTCATTTCCTCACAACGCCTAATTGCAAATACTTATCAATGTCAATCCCGTATAAAACAATTCAATTAAGCAACTGAACTATCATTGCTTTCTTACTTACCATGTCTACACCTTACATTCACATGTACGTCTTGTTTCAATTTCCTTTCAATTTTCCCAAATCCAACAAATAGTATCAATTCTTAACTAATATTATAAAAAAGGGTAAACATAAACAATATAGTATCATATGCGTCAATAGTGGGTACAGGTATACATTCACATGTAAAATTCAGTAACCAAGCCAACACTTTGCGTATAAATGTTAATGGAACCTTGCATGAACGATTCTATCCAACTAAATATTGAAAAACAAGAGTTAAACAAACTCGATTTGAGTGAGGATTTTCGTTAGATGTGCAGATCTAGTGGGGTGTTCGGCTTTAGAAGAAGTAGCAACCAAGTTCGAACTCTTACCACCATCCTTTCTTTTCTCATCGTCATTCGACAAGCTTGGACCTCGGTAAGTCGACTTCACCGTTAATGCTTGTCATAAGTATAATCTTTACTTCGTAGTTTAACAAACCTCGACCTTTCACGACGTATACACGACTTGCATGGTATGAACCATGCAAGGTTCGCATGTAGACACACATGTAAAGGACTTGGTCGTGACATGCATGAAATAAGCGAAGCATATGAAAAACTAAGGAACAACATATGATACGTGAGTAGCTAAATATTATGAACCAAAGAAATTAATACGACTTTAAAACTCGTATGAATTCCGACCTTTTCTCGCTGAATGGTGCGTCACAGACTTGGTTAAAGACGAGCAACTCATGCTCGTTGGTTTGTGCCCATACCTCGTAAACCCCTTGACACAAATAGCACATGAGACGTACCACTAAGTCGTGAAAGGGTACCACCTTGTCATGGTTGTTGCGTTGCAAGGAGACGTAGCCATAACAGCCACGGTTGCGTCTGTTATAGCACACAAAAATTCGCCCTTGTGACTCGAGATTAAGCCTCCTTATTGCTAACCACGTAGGTCGTAAACATGCAAATAGGTAGTAAACTATTACATATAGGTTGTGGGTTTCGCTGTGGAAGAAAAGAAACCGAAACAGTGAGTATTAAACTCACTGTTGTTGCGTCGGTTGTGCAGCAAAAAGGAAACAGGGAAATGTGCTTTATATACATACATATGATGGGAAGGAGAGAACACAAAACAAGTGGGTATGAGCCCACTGTTGGGCACGTCAGGGTAAGCAGAAAAACAGAAAAGAAAAAGAGTGTAGGCCACATGTATGATTGGTATAGTATAGAACATGGGATACCTTATACAACTTACATATTATTTTACCTTGTGAAAATTTGAAGTAACAAAGTGGTCGAACTTACATGTTTTTGAGCTCTCGAAAACGTTCCAACCGAATCCAAACGGGTTGGAAATTCCTTATCGAACAAATGATTATTGCGTTAAGCGGAGAAATCTAAATAACATTTTTATGACTTAAAGCTTGCAACCACGAAGTCGAGTTTTAAAAGAATAAATAAATAAATTTAACACGGTTTAAAAATATTTTAAAAGTCTATTCGGGTTTAAATATGAAAGAAATTATGAGAATAAAAGAATATAAAATATATATTATATATATATTATTATTTGAAAAGTCAAGGGATTAAAAATATATTTTTCTATAAGAGACTTAAGTGAGTTGAGCGAACCGTGATATATAAATCCGATAAATGCACACATTAATCAACGACAACGATATAAATAAATAAACGCGATGAGAAAATATCTGTACTTAGTAATTTGCAAATAATGTTTATATTCTCTTTAGATATAAATCACATGGACTTGTGAATATAAATTGCGACGCGTGATAGTATAGATTTCTGTATAGATACTTATAGATGTAAAGTCGTCCATAGAACCAACGATTTAAATAACATTTGAAAACATAAAACGTTACCACATAATGACCATGCCTTTTGACCATTTGCATAATTCGTTGCATACATTAAGTTTTAGAATGTAAACTCAGATTTGTCATAATTATTTAGGTGTTTGTCTGAGTCGCTATCTGACGTGCTTTAATCCATTTTTCAATCTCCGACGATTAATTGTCAAGGTGAGTTTTCATAGCCCCTACTCTATTGTTTTAAATCATCTTTTGGGGTGAGAACATTACTTATTTCAAACGTGTGAATACAAGTACAATTACTCATTACTGATTGGCCTAAGTCCCGATTTAACCCAAGTTGCTATTTGCCCGATTTATCATGAACCGTTAATTACTTATAAGCACGAATGTTATGGATAGATCTATCGAGATTGACGTCCCTGTTTGTCTTGGACTGACATTAGTCAAGCAAACACAGTTTCATTTGAGTCAGATTACGGGTGTCCCGGGTTAGACACCTGCAAGGGCATTCATTCATTGTTGGTATATGTTAACGCTTCGGTGTCATGAGCTTAGACAATAGTAATGCAATTTATATGACTTTGTATCTGTTATATTGTCATATGTGGATGAAATCTTGTGATTCATAAACACTACATTTTTCTGCTTAAACAAACCTATGAACTCACCAACTTTATGTTGACACTTTAGCAATGTTTTCTCAGGTGTTAAGAACGAAGATGCTATATGAAGTCTCATGCATTGCAGTCATTTCCCGTTATCTGAAGATCACTTGTACTATTTAAAAACGATGTTATAGTGTCTATTTTATGCTTCCGCTGAATGTTTAAACAATTTATTATTTCCAAATTCAAGTGATCCGTTTTCTTAAAACGTCTCATATAGAGGTCGTTCTGTATTGCTTAGAAGTATGATAATCATGAAGTCACACTCCCTCGGTTGCCATTATACTCTGATATTTTGGGGGTGTGACAACGCGCGTGCTTAACCTTGCCCCGTCGGTAACTGTCTTTCGTGCGTTCTATACTTGTACATATAGTGACGGGTTATGTTCCTTTGCAAAACGTTCCCCATCATCTCATTCTTGCTTCTCGAAACCCCCGGACTCCATTAAAAATTGGTCCGATCATTTTTTTGGGTTGATGCTAAAGTGTTTCCTATCCCCGTCTCCTTGTATGTTAGGGGTGTGTTGGAGAAAGATCCGGCCCCCCATCTTACCGCTCGCCAAGAGCAATCTGTTAGGCTCCTGGAGAACAACAAAGTCCCTTTTACGCGTTATCGGAGTGCTTTTTTGTGTCTTGTGGGTTTGAGCCCATATTTTTTAAAATCCGTTTGATGAAAATACTATACGGCCTTTGAGAGGCCTGACGGAACGGGTGGGTGTTGCTTCCTTCGGTGGAAAGTTTTTTTTTAATGATTTTTATGAGGTCTTCATCCTTTGGAGTTTGTTTTGTAGACATGGGTTTTGTTGACTTTATCTAGACTGTGACCCCGGAAGGTCCAGCTTGGTGGAAGTTCAGAGAAGGTTTGTTCAGTGTGAAGCTACATGGAGGAGTACGAGTCATTGCTTATGTCCTTGGTTAATATGCTGCAGGTGGCAGTTAGTTCTGTTGCTGCCACCATGACGGTGTATGCTGCCAGCTGAGGTGGAGACGAGATGTTGTTCCGGAGGACACTATTTTGATTGACGGGGGCTGGATGAGGTACAGCATGTCACCCAATTTTATGCATATTTGTCGCGTGCAGCTGGGATGTCCATAGAGGAGAGATTGGGGGAAGCAGAGTGATACCCTTCCTGCCAAGCAGCTGAGGAAGGATCACCCTAGCTTTGCTACTGGTACTGGTGGGAAGACCCTTGTTGGGATGAGGCAACTTATGCCGACAAGTCCCCTTTATGTCGCTGCGCCTTCTTTGCAGGCGGTTATCCAGGCCAATGTTGTTCAGAGTGGTATTTAAATGGTTATCTTTTTGTACTGTACTTCTATGTGATTTCCTGAACTATATATTTTATTTATTTGGTAGTGCCGGATTTCTCACGGATGTCCCGGTGTATATACATCAGTTCAAATATTTATTTTACACATATTGCTTTTATTGACTTTTTACTGCTGCTGCTACTGTAACTTTCGCCCGGGAGAATGTGGGCATTACGCCTACATCGGATGTAGCCGGGTCTTCCCAGCTCGAGACATCGTAATAGGGTCGGATGACTCTTTTATGATTTGCATGTCCTGAATTCTGCCGAGGGCAAACGTTTGTCATGTTCTCGATGAAACATTACCAACGACTCGCTGTTGGATAACGGTTTTTCCTGCCGCACGTTGGTTGACCGCGTTGCCCCTTGGCTTTTTCTCTACCCTCAGAAGTATGGATTATGAACAATTGGATCGGAGTTTCAAGTGGGGTGGCGGCGCGACTGATTTGTTTGAGTTAGGAGTAGGTCCCATGAACGAGTAGAGCTTGAGCTTAGGAGAATCTCCCTAAAGGCAAAGTATGGATGCTCGTGGGTAGGTTGATTGAGGAGGGAATGACATAGGAAGATTCTTAGACTTAAATCTTTGTTGGTAGAGGAGGCGGAGAAGGCGAAGAGGGCGGAAACCGCAGAGGTTGTTCATCTTCAATGTCAAGGTATCTTGCTTGATCGGGGAGGTATGTTAGTACTAAAAGTACTATGCACAAAAGGTACCCACTGGTACATCTCTTTACTTGTTTCCGTGACACTTTGCCAATATCTCAATGTATGCCTTGATGATCCAAGGCCGGCTATGTGAAGAAAGTACCGGGAGCTTGATTTACCTCATTGACTTTCTGAGAGGGATAGGCTTACCTTTGAGGTATGTCTTTTATTCCACATGTTGTTGTTGTATTGTTTTTTTTATATATTTTTTTTCGCAGGTTTCTACCCTTTACACCGCCTTCCAGGATTTTAAAGAGAAGGCGAAAGCTCAGCAGGAGGAGCAGGCCCAGGTGCTTTATAACCGTGTAGCGTGCTTGTGGGCCCATGTTATGGATGTCTTGAGGCCGTTTGGAGGAGAGGAATTTTATCCCGTACTATCTGACCACATTGCCCATCTGGCGGACAGTGAGATGGTTTCTGACGCACGGTATTCAACTTGCTGGGCTAAAATGTTTTAAATTTCCTGAGTATCAAGGCATTCTGGGTCACGCCTTGGGCCGTGCGTTTGCGTGGATTTCGGTATGCAGGAGGGCTTGGAGGCTGGGTATGAGCATGGGGTTGCCGGAACCCCGCTTTCCGCGGTCGAGGCTTATAACCCGGAGGCTGCCAGGACCAGCTATTTTGATGCGGTGAGGGCTCTTGAGGATGTATAGATTCCCTTGGTAAAATTATTGAAGTCCAATAAAGATGTCGGGATGGATGGGTCCTAGGATTCGCTTTATCATGGAGGACCTTTGGCATGACTCCCGGAAGCTGTTTCACCTTCACCGAGTTTGAGCTGCTTTCCGTCCCCATCCATTATTCTGATGACAAGGCTCATCGTTGGGGACTTCTATTGGCCTTTGCTTACTGATGTTCATCTAGTGCTAAAGAATGCGAAGAAGCATGCTGCAGCCCTTCGCCAGCTTATGATGGAGATAGTTTCTAACCCCCTGTCTTCTCAGACTTGGGTGGGTGAAACTAGTAATTTGCGGTCCTCGCTCAGTCGAGGACTTTAATGGGTGGATACAGAACGAGGCTCTGGGAGCGTTCGTTACCATTCCTAAGTTTGACAGCCTGACGCTTTTAGGTTGCTTGCCGTGACAGCATGTGGTCTGTCGTATAGTTTATGTGTAGCACTTTAGATGTTTTGTATACTGACGGCCGTCTGTGCTTTTTGCGGCTTCTTTTGTATATAAATGCTAGTTTAACTGTTCATTTATTTGTGCTATATTTTATCATTATGGGTGTTACGTTCGTAATAGATAGTCTTGTGAATTTTGTGGGTTATTCTCCCGGTTGCGGGTTTGCAATTACCTCTTCATACACCTGAGCTCATTTTGAGGTTGCTCAAACTTTATTATTCGAGATAATTATAATTGGGAGCGTTTGATCCTTGCAGTGCACGTCTTAACATTGTAATATAACTTTTGCAAATTAAAAAGAAAATTTTTAGGATTTAAAACTGTGAGGGTAGCTAATCCCCACTTTTCTTTTAAAATTTAATACATTTACAAGATAAATGATAATTGAGATATTGCAACTCTTGGTAAGAACATAGTGCCGGGAGGGTTCTTTCATTTCGTGTTTATAACACTTTTTTTAAGATACAATGTTCCATGTCGAGGAGTTCATTTCTTTGCGATCTTTAAGTTTGTATGCTCTTGTCCAAGTGATCATCTGCAACTTCGTACGGTCCTTCACCATTTGGGTCCAAGTTTACCTCCATCTCGGCATGGACTTGCCGTTTTGTTGTTGTTTTGCTGCGGTAGACCATGTCACATGCTTGAAACTTGTTGCCGCGGGACCATGGGTTGTAATACTTTTCCATTTTAGTTTTGCTTTTTGCTCAACTCTTGAATTGATGCTTGTTCCTTTTTTCCTTTATGAGGTCCAGGTTTTCTTCCAAGGGCTTCATCGTCTCTTTGAGGGTCTACTTACATAGTCCGGAGGTTGGCATGCTATTTTCCGCTTAGGATGCAGCTTCCGTTCGTATGTTAGTGAAATGGTGTTTTCACAATTACTTGGATTTTATAGTGTGCGATGAGACCATAGTAACGAGTTTTATTGTGAGTTGTTCTTATATCAAGTCTTTGCCTTCCGTCATGCCTTTTAGCTTTTATTCTCCCACCAGCGACTTCTGTTTTCTATTTCAACCAGACCGTTTGTTTGTGGGTGTTTCACGGAAGCAAAGCATTGACGGATATACAGTTTTTCACACCAGTCTTTGAATGGGTTATCACAGAACTGTTTTCCATTGTCTGATACAATTTTCCCCTGGCTGACCATATTGCAGTCAATGTTGTCCCAACAAACTTTTAACATGATTGCTGTGATAGTTGCGACCGGCTTGGCTTCGATCCATTTGGTGAAATAGTCAACAGCTACAATCAAGAATTTGACTTTGCCTAGGCCTTCCGGGAAAGGTCCGACTATGTCAATCCTCCATTTGTAAAATGGCCACGAAGATGTAATAGGAGTTAGATTTTGTTGCGGGTTTCTTGGGACGGGGCGATGAACTTGACAATCATTGCATTCCCTTATTAACTTCAGTGTGTCCATATGCATTGTTGGCCAATAATATCCTGTTCGGATAGCTTTGGCAACCACAGATCTAGGACCGGAATGCATGCCGCACGAACCTCCATGTATTTCTCTAAGGACGTAGTTCGCTTGGAGCGGTCCGACACACCGGAGCCATGATCCTAAGAAAGATTTCCTGTACAAAGTTCCATTGATCATGGTATACCTGGCTGCCTTGCGACGTATCGCCCTGGCTTTCTTTTTATCTGCCGGAAGGATTTCCTTTGTAAGGTACTCGCATATAGGTGTCATCCATGTGTTGCCTTCTTCTACTACTACGTGAGGATTCCTTTTCGTTTATGGATTTCTCCTTTAGTTCTTCCACAAGTACTTGTTTGCTGAGATGTGCGAAGCTTGTGGATGCAATCTTGCTTAGGGCATCTGCTTTCTTGTTTTTGCTCCGTGGTACTTGCTTGATGGAAAATTCCCTGAAGCTTCTTGTGAGCGTTTTTACTTTGTTCAAATATTGGATCATGCCTGATTCTTTAGCGACGTTAGAAAGCCAGTAAATTGATGGCTACAAGTCTTGAGTTAATTCTTTGTGCTTGCAGGTTTTTTTACCCCATTTGTTCTGTGATCCAGAGACACGGCTTAATAACGCTTCTTACTCAGCTTTATTGGTTGTGCTTCCAACGTTTACAACCTCATGGCATAGTGAAATCAACCCTTCTGGTTGGTTTGTAGTAGTCCGGTCCGGGATCCATTTTACAAGATGATCCGTCTGTTAAAAAGAGTCCAAGGTTCTGGTTTTTCCTAGGTTATGTCATGGGTTAATCCGGGGATCTCTCCTCCGGCCGTTCCGACAATGAAATCGCCCATTATTTATCTTGATTGATGTCCTTGGCCTGTCATTGGATATTCATATCCTTCTAGTTCCAAAACTTCCATTTTTAGCATCTTCCAGGATTTCTAACTCGACAGGCGTTGCTTTTTGGTTGGTCCGTTATTACGACACTTATGTGTGTACTTGGAAATATCTTTTCCAGCAGTTTGCTTGCGTTGGAGCCAAGGCTAACACCAGCTTTTCACATGGGAGTATAGTTGATCTCTGGCCCTCGCTAGAGACGCTTACAAAGGCTATAATGGTTATTGTTTGCCTTCCCTGTCAGTTCATAAGACTGCACTGAATTGCTTCTTTGGCGTCGTTTTTGCGAACCAATGCTATACTATTAGTTCCTCCTTTTCTTTAGGTGCGGTTAGCATTGGGAGTTCTGCGATGAGCTTCTTCATTTGTTTGAAGGCCGCTTCTGCTCCTGACGTCCTTTGTAGTCACTTTTTTTTGTTGGACTTCTTTTTCAAGGTTTTAAAGAAAGGCTGTTTTAGTGATTTTTCTGTCTGACTTTGACAAGAACCATGTTTAAACTTGTAGTTTCCCATTCAGCTTTTGTACGTCCTTGAGGCATCTCGGAGATGGCAAGCTAAGGACCGCGTCTGCTTTTTCCGTACATACTTTGAGTCCGTCAGTATTCACTTAATAGCCTAAGAACATCCCCTCTTGCATTCTGAAGGAGCATTTTTTAGATTCAGCTTCATGTTTATTTGCCAAAGAGTTTTGAATGTTTATGTTATGTCGCGGATAATTTCTTCTTCCGTACGGCTTTTTATGACCCAATTGTCGTCGAAATACCTACAGGTTGTCGCCGATCTGTCTTTGGATAGCCTTATCTACTAAAAGCTGCAGAAGGTCGCTCTGCCCGGCGTTTTTAAGCCAATCGACATTCTGTTTGTATAATCAAAATATCCCTTTGATTGTGGTAAAGGCCAGCTTTTCTCTTAGTCTTCTTTGCCATTTTAATTTGGTGGGTATCCTTTATATAGCGTTTTTCCAGGAAGCATTTGAAAGGATATCCACAGAGAGGACTTTTTTTCCTATCTATTTCTTGGCAACGGGTAGCAATCCTTGGGACATGCATTGTTTAGATCTTTGGAAATTACAACCAACTCGCCAGGTCTCCTCTTGCTCTTGACCTATTACGGGTTAGATAGCCAACATGGTAATGAACTTCTTTCATGATCCCGGCATCACCAGTTTTTCCACATTCTTCTGGATTGCTTTGTTTCTTTCTGTGTGCTTGCCTCTTTTCTTTTGCATGACAGGTGGCATCCCTCACCGGCATATTCAAGATTGTTCCGCAATGCTTCGATGGCTACAACGTTTATCGCTAGCTTCCAGGCAAACACGGCTAAGTTTTGGTCCGAGTAGAGTTTAGTGTATAGTTCTTCGCGTCCTTTTTCCGTTAGGGCTAAGACCCTTATGGTATTGTTTTTGCTAGGTATCTGGTGAGAATGGCCACTTTTATATTTTCTTTCCAATATTTTACAGGATTCTGGGGGTCCGTAGTGTGCAAGGTCCGGAGATTCATTGCACACTTCCATGTGGTATGATTCATGCTGCTTCGTATTGTTACTCAGTTCTTCTTAAACTCTGGGAAACTTTGCTTCCATGTGTCGTGGATGGTATGGCACGGATTTTCCTTATACCCGGGCCTGCCTATTATTCCATTGTGTTGGGAAGGTGACCCTAAACACCATGAAGTTCATCCATGCGAGGAAGTGGAATGCCCTTTGTAATCTTTTTCACTTGCACGGGGGAATTATCTGGTTCCATGGCCAAATGGTTTCCCCACTGAATCCAGTTAGGTATGTGGTAGGCGGAACCATCTGGCTTCTTATTTCAGGCCGGAGCCTGACGAAACAGTGTTCGTATAAGATCTCTGCGGATGCTCCTCCGTCCACGTACATTCGGTGCACGAAGTGCCCTCCTATCTCAGCCTCAATGATCATTGGTCCCTCCGTTCCGTCCTCGTCTCCCAGAGGTGGGAAAGATATTGTTGTCTCCGAGGAGAAACTCTGGGTAACCTTTTGCTTGGCTACTTTTTCCCATGGTTGGATCATCAGGATGACTAGTGGTCTTTCCTTTCCGGCCGTATCCCTCTTCTTGGGTTGCATTTGCGTGTCGATTTGTTTTGTTCTTGATGAATTGTGACAATTACCTGCCTTTGAATAGTTTCATTCTTTTGCTTTTCACAAACTGTTGCATATCATCACGTACTGTGGCCCGTATCCGCATGGAATTCGCAGTATTTGTTTGGATCCCTTTTTTCCGCGGGGGTTACCATTGGTGGTGGAGCCTTGAATTTTCCTTTTTCTAAAGCGAAAATTTCTTTCGGGGTCTTTGTAAGGAGTGAGAACCTGTCTGGCTTCCGGTCCGGTCCTCTGTGATTGTTTTGAAAACCTTTTTGAAAAAACTTGATTTGTTTCCCCCTTCTGGTTGCTTCCATGGCGTGGGTGCTTTCTTCGGGCCTAGACTTGAATGTGGCAACCTCCCTTGTAGAAAAAGACGTAGTAACCCCAGTAATTTTTGGTCCATTGACCTTGGGATTTTTTCGTATAAACGCTTAATCAACTCAGGGTGGGTTATCCCATGCATGAATCCGGAGATCTTCATACATTCCGGCGCTCCTTCCACGTCCAGGAATTCTTCTTTGTATCTCTCCATGAAATCCTCCGTGGACTCTCCATCCCTTTGCTTGATGTGATGTATCTCTACTGGGTCTTAAATGTGTTTTGTTTGCTGGCGATAGTTTTCCCTAAATGCTGCCCTTTGATCTTCATAGCTGTCAATGGATTCTTTTAGGAGTTTGTCGAACCAGACTCTAGCATTCCCAGTTAGCGTCGAGTTGAACATGTGGCACCATGTTGGCATTGCCCATCTCTCTGTTTTTGCAGCGGACTGAAATAGCTTTATATGGACTTCCGGATCCCCACTTCCGCCGTAAGTCTTGACATGGCTAGGCATCCTTGTCCTTGGGAAGTCAAAGTATTGGATCCGGGTCGTGAAAGGGTTTCTTTCTTCACACGTCCAAGGCTGGGAGAGATCGTCTTCATAGGTATCTGACCTATGCCTTTTTGATTTGGACTTCCAATGACCCCCTTCGAGGTCTTCGCTCTCTGAATATCAGCTGGTTCTTCAGGACGATGTGCCCTCATGATGATGCTTTCTTTTCGGTACCTCGGTTCCCCTTGCTTGGGAACTCGATCTAGGTGGTGGACTATCAGAGACTGTGGTTATACGCGGCCCTGGTTCTTTATTCCAATCAATTATTTGAACACAACCACCCCTTCCGCGGCCGGAGCCTAGGTGAGGAGAATCGGTTGTGCTTGGAGTCTTCTGAAGACAGTGGCGAAGGGTGACGAGCTGCGGGAGTGCTTGCGCCCAATGCCTTCTTTGGGCTCTTGTCCGGTCCCCCCCCCCCCCCCCTCCCCTCCTCCCCCCCCCTCCCCCTCCGTCTCCCCGGGCAATTGGCGTTTTTGACTCGGAGTAATGTGACTCTTCATGGTTTCTTAGATTTCTCCCAGATTCATTGCCGTAAAGTAGGCGCGCCTTTACCGCTTTGAGCTTATCTTGCTGCTCCTTTTCTTTTTGCATTTTTTCAGAGATAAGCGGTAAAAGTTGGTGGTAGTTCTTGTCGCATAATTCTCTTAGGGCTTCATTGGACGTAGGTTCCTCGAGATTTTGTGGTCCACTTTTTCCCCCAGTGTTCCGCACAACGGATGTGGAAATTGTTGAGGTTTGTTGTTCATGAGTGCTCATGGTGAGTTTTTTAGAAAACGTGGTTGCGTTCGGGTCCCACGGATGGCGCCACTTGTTAATACAAAATAAGTGTCGGGTATAGACCTGGGCTCAAATCCTGTATTGGATTGGGCTACCGGATGATTTGAGCGTTGGGTTTTGTATTAGAGCAAGAGAAGTGACGATTTTCTGCACAATCAAACGAAAACCATTAGCCTTACCGTGGGGGCGGACCCCACGGTTAGACGGCGTGAAAGTTAGTAAACATGTAAAGAGAGAAAGTATAAGAGTATAGAGTGAGAAAATTGTACTCTTCATTGTGTATTAGGTCCCTATTTATAAGGGGTCTAGTATTAGGGTTTCCTAGTATTTCGTAGTGGCCAGAGTGGGTTCCTTGTCGGGCAAGGTCCCGTAATAACTGTGTATACGGACGCGTGTGCTTTCCGTGGACGGAAGTATCCTATAGTTAGGTCTGCGTCCGTTTTGCTGTGTCCGGGCCGTGACCAATGCAGGATTGAGTTTAATTTCGGCCCATGACTGCTAAGTTGGGCCCAGAAGCCCAAGTGATAGTGTGGTCCAAGCCCGGAGGCTTGGTATACCTATTATACGTCATCAGATAGAGTTTTGAATGTGTTTTTCATTGGTATAATTTTTATTAATTATTATATAATACAAACAAAAATATTTACGGTCAAAGTTGATTAAAAAAGACTTCAAAAAGTCAAACTGGACACCTAATATGAGACGGAGGGAGTAATTAGTACGGAGTATTAGTTTGTCTTACTATAAGTCACATGTATATCTTCTTCTTCGTCATCTCACTTCATTAACAAACCACCGCCACCCACCCGGCCACCACCACCAACCTCCGGCCATAATATCTTGATTTTTACACACTTTCATCATTAACGTTACATTGTAATTATGAAAGCCTCATCATATATACCTAGCAAATTGTCCCACAAAACCAATATCACACGTTAAAAGACCACCGTCTATTAAAACATTTCACAAAGATGACACCACCACCATCAAAGTTACTAGATACAAAAAGGTCACCAGAGTTAATGACCGTTAGTCCGCCGTCTTTAACCCACTTCAAAAGCTAGCAGCTTCAGCTCTAGACATGTTCGATTGGTCGCTTAGGGGGCTAGAGAAAAACTATACACTACCAAAACCGGTTGAACCGACGGTTGGAAATTTTGCACCGGTTGTCTAGTTCAGCATGGGCTCTAAGTAGTGGGAGAAATTCTGTTTTTGTTAAGTGGGGTCGCGCCAACCCATATATCAGTACAAAAGATTAACTGGTACAAGTTCTCAACTTTTTAGCTTTTCAACCGCTTTTTATCAAGCTAGAAACTTGACCCAATGATTTTCAAGATCCGAGAGATTCTCTTCTTGATGTATTTAGCTATGATTCTTAAGCCATCATCTTGTATGCGTTTAAGTACAGGATTTTTCAGCTTCTTTGATGACAATTTACAGCTCATACAAGCTCCACATTTCGAGTTTTTGTAACAAGTTTTGGAAAATTAGATACATTCTCTTCTAAGCATACGCATATTGTTGAATACAATGTTTTGTTTGATGTTAAATTTAAAATATTTACTGTTCCATGTAAGTTCTCGACTTCTTGGGTTGTACAAGTTTTTGGATAACGGATCATACTACTACTGTACATTTGTTGTGAGTAACATGCAAACCTACACTCCCAAAGTTTCTATTCCAATTGCTCCATGGTTCAAAACTGCTATATGAGTTATACATCTGCTCAACGTTGTGTAAGCCTAGTTTAGATGGTTCTTAGACCCATTTTCTACGGATTCTGGGCCTTAATAAGACATCATTTCGCTACATCGGTAAAAAAGATGAACTTTTCATAGCTAATAAATCATGGGGCATATAATTCAACCACTTTGATATAAGTGCTATGTTGTTGATTATCACATATTTTCAAGTAATACAGGGAATGTCACCGATTAGTACAAGTTCTCAGCTTTTTAGTTTAAGATCTTTTTTAGCCTTCTAATTTAAGATCCGATAGTTTCTCTTCAACTTTTTAGCTTTTTAATTAAGACCCGAGAGTTTCTCTTCATAACGTATTTAGGTATGTTGTTAACTCATCATCTTGTAAGCGTGTAAGTACAAGATTTATCGTTTTTCGTAAGTTTTTGTACCTTAACGTGACTAGCAACAAACTTAAAGAGGCCGACCCTCGTTATTTGGACCAACCTATGACCGAGCAAAAAGGAGTCACATACACCAGGAAAAGGGTTACGATCCCTAGCCGCACTACAACAATCTGTTGACTTCGGGTCGACATACTAGACCCAAAAAAACAAAAAGAATCGACCCAAAGGTCGGTTTCTAAGGGTCGACCTTAGTCGGATCCAAAAGTGGCGACCCAAATTTTCTGACCCTCAAAAAATTTTGGTTTCTGTTCGACATACGTCTTTGAACTTGGTGGTCGGACAATGGGGGCCACATTTTTAGTGGGATACTTTGATCATAATTTTGTGAGTCGGACACACCTTTTAAGTTTGGGTTGACAATGTCGACCCAACTTTTTTAATTTAAGTAAATGTTTTTAATAGAATTATATGTATTTATTTATTTTAATAAATGTTTAATAAATAATTTTGGAGTCGACACATTTTGAACTTTGGGTCGACAATGTACGTGACCTCTCTTTTCATTCTACCCCCCAAAAGATAAATATATAATAAGCAGTATTACTAGCAGCAGTCCACGTAGACATTTCATTAATTTTGGGTCGACTATTGTCGATCCCAAAAACTCGAATTTTGGTCGAAAGTCGACTCTACCATGAACTGGAAAAAAAAAACTGGACTCACCATGCCAGTTTTTCCAGATTTTTTCCGGAAAAAAATCTACGTTTCATCAAATCCAGAATTCGCCAAATCCACCGTACGATACAATAACAAATCATTAAACGTTACAATACCACAAATCCACGATACGATAAATTACTATTCAAGAAATCCACGATACGATAACAAGTCTAAAAGTTTCACAAGTGTTACAAATTCACGATACAAACATAACAAGTCTAAAAGTAATAAGTCTAACAAATCCATGATACAAACATGACAAAACCACAAAACGCCTAATCCGACTCCTCCGACTCATCCTGCACCTCCTCATTATCCCCCTCCTCGTCCTCCGAGTAGTCACCACCCGATTGTTGATTGTCCTCTCTCACGTCATTGTCTTCACCCGCCTTGTCTCGAGCCAATTCGTCAACGCTCCGCGTATCGTTATTATGGGGATTGGTTATGAAGCGGGGAAGTTCGGGTTGACTGTTAGAAGTAGAGGCTAGGTTGGAGTTCATAACGGGGTGATAACAATTGTTAAAGGTATTATTGTTGACGGGAGTGAAAGGAAATTGGCCGACATAGGGAGGTTGGAGTGGTTGGAGTGGGGCGGTATATCTAGGTGGGCCGGTATATCCAGGTGGGCCGGTATATTGAGACGGGCCGGCATAGGAAGGTTGGAGTGGTTGATTATAAGGGAAGGGAGGGTTGAGTAAGTGAGCCCATTCAGGACTGAGTTGGGGCATAGTTGGGCGTGCAAAAGCAGGAGGCATAAATGGATGAGTAGGGTTTGGTGCATAGTAAGAAAAATACTCACCTATGGCTCGATACATCGTCTCACTATTTTGGTACGCCGCGTCAGCCTTCAATGCAGCCAAATAAGCCCGTTGCTGCGCCTCCGCGGTTTGCTTCCTTAACAACTCGGCCTCTTGATCTTTTTACCTCAATATCCGATCCAACTCCTCCCGACTTATAGCATCTAGAAATGCCTGAGGACCGCGCCTGCGAGAAGTTGAGCCACCACCCGGTAACTTCCTGCCCTTTCCCGACATGTTCTGGCGGTTGATACCCGGAACAACTTCATCCAAGATATCTTGATCTGTCTTGTACGGAATGGTTTGGAATGGTTGAGGACCAGTTGTTTGAGTTGGTGGAGTTGGGACATTATTTGCAGAAATATCTTCGAAAAACGTATCCATGTCAACGTGTTGGAGAGGTTCACCGTGATATTTCCAAGTGGTGTAATGTTTGTCAAACCCGTGATTAGATAAGTGTGCCTCAAGAATGTCGAGGGTAACAGGCTTATCATCACGGTTACAA